>JAWPHD010015034.1:0-57619 GCA_037043455.1 Cyrtodaria siliqua | reverse complement strand
CACTTGTGCCAAGTTATTTGAAAATCCGTCCATCAATGTTGGAGTTATTAACCGGACACGAAAGCGCTTCTTATTTTACCTGTGACCCCTAAGTAAGACTTGATCTTGGAGCCATGGACCTGGAATGTGCGCGCGACACGTCGTCTTGATGTGGTGAGCACTTATGCCAAGTTATTTGAAAATCCGTCCAGGAATGTCAGAGTTATTGACCGGACACGATTATACGGACTGACTGAGGACGGACGGAACGTGCGACTACTATAAGCCGCCCGTCGGGGTCATAGAAAAGATGAACATAGTATGTTTATAGTAAGACGTGTATCTATGGGAAGTGATCGTTACTAATTAACCTTTTATCCCTATTTCTCAAATGTCAACAAAGTTCCATTTGGCATTCAAATTTGTCAACTTTGTTCTTAGAGAACTTAATAATGTGTTTAATATATTTCCTATAATATAAATATCTCATTGAAAGCGTTCAATATCAGTAATACTTGTTCTGTATAGAAAATATTTTGAAATAATAATATAAATGCGTTTCAAAATAAATGCGTTTCTGTTGTTTTCACATATTATACAAAATGATACAGTCTTTAAATCAAAAGTAATTTGAAACCCTTTGCTTATATATTATGGCCCAGTCACATAGCCCGGACGATGAGGTTCCGATGAGCCAGCGATGCGATTTTCACCGAACTCGGCCGAACACCGGCCGGACACCGGCCGGACATCCGTGGCGTTTGTTGCTTAAAACCGCATCGGTGGCAGCTCGGTGAAATTTTAACTTCGGAGCTAAATTTCACCGGGCTCTCACCGAGCTCCCTCATCGCAGCCCCATCGTAACCACATCGGAAAACACGTCGGCCGGTGCACGGCCGAGTATCGGCCGGTGTCCCGTGCATCTGAGACAACCAGAGGACGAGGTTTTTTTAACGGACACCGGCCGAGCTCCGACCGAGCTCCGGCCGATGTGGGACAGAGCCTTGGAAAGTATAGTACCGGTGGCTGACCGATGTAAGGGACACCGGCCGATGCTCGGCCGGAACTCGACCGGAACTCGGCCGTAACCCGGCCGGATATCTCTGCTAGTATATATACTGTTCGCTCCTGTCTGTGTACAGCATTCAGCAAGTTGTATCCACACGATTCACTCTTGACAGACTTTATAAACAGGATGCCAAAATTAGTCAAGGAAAGTGATGGAGATGAGAAGAATTGCGGCAAGAAGAGGCAGCAGCCAGCTAGCAGCAAGGGAAAGGGCCAGAAGAAGCAGAAGACGCTAGCAGTGAAGACCAGAAAATCTCCCCGAAAGAGGATACAAGAGGAAGAAGGCGGTGCCAGTGGTACGGAGGGGGAGCAATCAGAGATATCCTATGCTGAGTCCATGGCGTCCCGGGCGTCCCAGGCGTCCCAGGCGTCAAAGTCGTCGCAGTCCAAGCCCACGTCGTCGTCCAAGTCCAAGTCCAAGTCCAATTTCAAGTCCTCGTCGGCGTCTGCGTCGCGGCGAGCCGTTGGTGTGCCGATAGAGGAGATCACCCAAGACCAGATGCAAAAGATAGCAGATTTCTACGAGGGACACCCTATGTACTACGATGTTGGGCATGAGAACTACAAAAACACGAAGTTGAAGGAATGGACTCTGGACAAGTTTAGCGAACAGATTGAGCTTTCTGGTGAGACCTTGTCAGCTTTTGAAATGTTTGAAATTATTTTTAAATTTGTCAAATTTTAATTTTACGATGTTTTACTTTAGAAAACATTGTATTAAATGTCTTAATGGATTTTGTCTGTGTGTTGCAGTCCAAGCCATACAGAGGCATTTCACAAGTTGCCGTACCGAACACTTCAAGCTCAAGAACAGACCCAAATGTAGCAAGAGTGGATCCGGGGCGGCCCCTCTTACGTCACTCCAGAAGTTCAAACTGAAGGCGTACGAGTTTCTGGACGCCCATCACGTATCACGGACGCTGAAATCGACCTGTGGGAGGGTAAGCATCTGCAAGCAGATTTTCTAAGTTATCAAAGAATTGTCTTAATGTTTTTCTTTGCCAGTGAGTTGCTCACCCTTCTTTCTACTTGCCGCGATTTTACTATTGATGGTTTGAATGCTTCAGCTGGCTGGTGAGGACGAGGATTCGGCGTCGGAGTTGGAGTATGCTGCAGCGTCTGAGTCTGAGCCGGCCACGTCGCAGGGAGTAGGAGCTGCCAGCAAGAAGGACAAGGCTGCATCCGTCAGCGACATGTCCAGGACGCTGATCGCGTGTCTCAAGTCAAGTAGCAAGGCCACTCAGGACGCAGCGGAAAAGGTAAATACTCGACAAAATGCAAAATAAACCATTTTCTGCTACTTCCATCCCAATACAAAATGCAAGTTTTTGTGTAATGAAGTGTAGATGTGTGAGTTGGCGGTTCCTAAAACACCAGCGGTTTAAGCCACTGCCCGTACCAAGGAGGTCCCCTATTTTCATTCTTATTTTCTTTGCAATGTACTGGTTAATTTTAAGTTTTACTTATGGGGGGTTAAGTTTCTGCGTATTTGTGGTTTCTGGGTACATTCTTTAAAAGCTGTATTTACAATTGTTATGTTTACAGGTGCGTGTAGCCCAGACCGCAGCTGCAGATCCGTTCCAGGCCGAGCGTGACGCCTGGGCTGAGTGGATGACAAGCGCGAACAACCAGGTGCCAGCACCTCGGTACAGAGAGTTTCAGCAGGAGACTTTCACCACCTTCATGAAATACGTCCCGCTCATGCCGGGGACTCAGCAGCACCCCCAACAGCAGCCTCCAAAACCCCCATCGCAGTTCGTACAGCCACCCATCCCGATGGTAGATCCTTATCACCACCAGCCGATGTATCTTCAGTCCGTATCCCAGAAACCACAGCAACAGTCGCAGCCGTTTATCCCCTTTGCTACGGCTCCAGTTCGGCAGCAGCAGCCGCCCGATCAGCAGTATGAACAGTTCCACTTAAGTTTTCTTGCAAAACAGTCAATTGTTATGCCTCTGCTATGTTTCAGTCTCCCAGGTCAGTCTCTGCACCACCTGTTACTTCTGCGACCTATGACCTCTCAGCCTTGCTGGCCTTGCAGTCTCCATTGACAGCCAGCCAAGGATCCAACATCGATGAAGCTGCGTGGCAGCTTTCATCACCCGGCAACATCGGCCTCAACATGCAGTCACCTGCACAGACGCCAAAATATAGCAGTCTTTCACAAGTGCTAGGTGCGACCAGCAGAGTGCTGGCTAGCACTGAACGTGATAACACAATCGGTGGTGACGACGACAACTCAGAACAGGAGCAGGAGTAGGAGTAGAGACAGGGCATGAAATTCTTCACAATCTGACAGAGACCCACCTCAGCCAAGTAGCCCAAAGTTGTAGTGTATGTACTGACAGTGTGTTTTGTACAATATAGTAACAATGTGCCTCGTACAATCACAGTAACAGTTTGCCTCGTACAATCATAGTAACAGTGTGCCTCGTATAATTACAGTTACAGTGTGCCTCGTATAATTACAGTTATTAAAATCAATCACGATGAACATTATGTTGTTGTATTATTTACCCACAACTCATCATTTTCGTACTGGTGTACATTTATTTTGATATTTGGCCGACGTCACACCAAAAGGGACTTTCAGACAATACACACTAGTGTTGATCCTGATCAATGGCTACAACGTTAATCTTGAATTAAATAATACATTTATTGCATAGATTGGTCGATAATTGTCTAGTTTTGCTCTGACGAGTGTCAAAATGTGTAAAGCCTGTCCAGACACCGCATCAGAGAAACGTTGCTGGTCTGGCTCTACACGTTTTGCATATGTCCGAATGTCCCTTTTCGCATGACTGGGCCCGTTTCACTAAACTTCGTAAGTCTTAAGAATTCGTAAGTCAAAACTTTAAAATGTTTGTAATTTCTGATATCTTAAGTTAATCCTGCCATGTGACATCTCTTTAGAATCGTCTTGAAAAGACGATTCCAAAGAGATGTCACATGGCAGGATTAGACGAAGTAATAAAAACTTAAAAGAATTCTAAATTTTTGACTTACGAATTCTTAAGACTTACGAAGTTTAGTGAAACGGGCCCCAGGTGTTCTTTTGACTGATTGATTGATTTATTGTTTGAAGTTAAGCTCGGGTGTACCAAACTGTCCGTTTTGTTCAATCAAGTACTGGGTAGAACCATTGATCTTGCGCAAGTCATCCAAATGTGTTGTTCCATGAGAAACACATGCATTCCAAGTTTCAAGTTTCTTTGACCAGTAATTCAAAAGTTATAGCCAATATTAAAGTTTGGTGACAAACAGACAACCAGACAGATCAAAAACAAAATGCCTCCCTGATCTACAAGCGGTGGCATAAAATATAAAGACAATGTTTTAAGAATACCCAATAACAGTTTTAATTTTGCAAACAACATACTGAATAATGGACTGTAATATACGACAATGTACTAAGTCCTGAGAACTGTCTATGGTTGCATCCAGTACATGCATATTGTTACACAGAATACAGACGTTACTGTTGGTTTATTGCCACATCTTGCCATGGCACACTCCCGGCAGGACTGCAAAAGTAATTCTTGAGGTATGCGCGCAGTTCTTTGCCTGGTCCGGTCAATCTTGGTCCGTTCCCTGCTGCTTGCACATCTTCGAGCACGGCTTGGTCTCGCCATGCACCCGCGATGAACTGGCCCTGCTCATCTTCCCGGTCGAGATCGGCATTCTGGATGTTGGGGTAACGAGTCCTCATGAGGTTGTGTAGGGTCATGCAGGCCATGACGGTCTTAGTAACTGTCGACGGTCTCATTCCCAGGGTTGTTAGAAGACATCTGAAGCGATTGGCAAGTATACCAAACGCATTTTCAACCACACGGCGTGCCCTGGAACACCGGTAATTGAAGATCCGCTCGTCCCGTGCCAGGTGACGATGAGGGTAGGGCTTTAACATGTATTGCCGAAGGGGGAAGGCGTCGTCTCCGACCATGTAGTAGGGTGTGTCCCGGTCGTCATTAGGCAGGGAATCCGGTTGGGGGAGTCCGATCGTTCCCTCACGAAGACCTGGCTCTAGCCGCGACCGGTTAAAGATGCCGGCATCGGAACACGACCCTGGTGACCCCACATCCACCCAGATGAACTTGTAGTTCGAGTCTACCACCGCAAGCATGACGATAGAAAAGAAGCCTTTATAGTTGTAGTAGAGTGAGCCACTCTTGGGGGGCTTCTTGATTGCGACGTGCTTCCCATCGATCGCGCCACAACAGTGGGGGAAGTTCCACCTGTCTCCGAATCCCTCGGCCACCGGGCGCCATTCATCTTCTGTCTGGGGAGTGGCCCACATCTCATCCTCGTATACGTCGTAGATGGCCTGACACACCTCGGGGATGAAAAGGGCGATGGTGTTGTGTGGGACACGAAACGCAAACGCAAGATCGTGGTACCTGCTTCCGGTCGCCAAAAACCTCAAGGTGATTGCCAGCTTCAGCCCAGGGTCCAAGGGGGTTCGATGCCTGCAACAGAAGAGGATGAAATATGATTAAACCTTAGCAAGAATATAATGTTTGGAGGGAATTTTGTTTGCAAAATACGGATTAACTTACGTTGTACTCTTGGTAATGCGGGGGCCAACTCGGTTAAGCAACTCATAGTACATCTGTGGCTCCATGCGGAGGAAGGCTTTGAAGTCGGCAGCGTGCTCGGCCTCGAGTTCCTTCATGAGAGTCTCGTACTGGCCGAAAAGGGGTCTGCGTAGGATCCACTCTCGCACCCACCAGCGTCTTTCTCTTCTGCGGGCCCTCTGTCGCTCCCTCTCGGCGGCTTCTAGTATTGCCGCCAGGACCAGGTTGTACTGGAACCTTGCTTGAGCCAGTTCGTGTTCGAGCAGTGCCATTCGAAGTCTCCTCGGTGCAGCCATAGTGATGAACTGACAATGTCAGGTAGGAAGAACGGAATAGCTCGGCACCCAAGTCCGTGTTACATCGGACGAGCATCGGCCGGTCATTGTTCAAAGCCCGTTAACAACCCGGCCGGCGATCGCACGGTGTCCTGTTACCAGCTCGGGTACCGGCCGTATTCCTTCCGATGTCCGGCCGACCTCCGGCCGACCTCCGGCCGGTAGTTGCTGCCACATCGGCAGAAAAAAACTCCCATTTTGAGACAGACTCCGTACGGTCACCGGCCGGTGTTCGGTCGGTCGCCTGAAGATGTCCGGACGGAGTCCGTTCACGTCACCGAGCTCTGCTTCCGATGAGGAGAGCTCGGTGGCACCAAAAAAATCCACCGAGCTCTACCGATGCCGGACATCGGCCGGGCTATGTGACTGGGCCAAGAAGAATTTGTTGTGAACAAAATCTATGGCATATATGGCATTCCCAAAACAGTTGAGTAAGTGTTTCCATATGCATGTTGCAGAAGTCTATACAGATTTGAATTGACTAGCTTGCGTTTGTGTAGTAGTTTATTGGAAGGTAAAATTCGTGTAAGATATTTATACTGAAATGCTTTTAATTTCGTATCTATAGTACATCGAAAATATATTAAATAAATTTGTTTCCACTCTAAATTGTATATTTCTTCCCATTTACTCGACATTTCTTTTCTATTAGTACTTAATATACTAATCCATTAACCTATTTCCTCAAAGAACTTTATTTATTAAAGATTGATGTATTTTTCCATGTTGTTTATTAATTCTGTTTTGAGTTTTTCTTTCCAGTCAGGTGGTATACTTGTAATAAGTGAATGGTATTTTAACAAATCTAATTCGCTAATATCGTAAATTCGTTTGAATTCATGAAATGTGAAAACTCTTTTATTTTTATATTCATATAATAGTTCAATATATTTTATCCCACGATATTTTCCCAATGTTTTATATAATATGTTGGTTTGCCATTAATTTTAATTGATGAATTGTTCCATATTATCTCTTTGGAAATGTTGTCTGTAGTCTGCCTAAAATGTACATCAATTTGTTTCCACTCTAAATTGTCACATATTTCTTCCCATTTACTCCACATTTGTTTTCTATTAGTACTTAATATACTAATCCATTAACCTTATTTCCTCAAAGAACTTTATTTATTTTTCCATGTTATTTATTGATTCTGTCTTGAGTTTTTCTTTCCAGTCAGGTGGTATACTTGTAATAAGTGAATGGTATTTTAAAAAATCTACTTCGCTAATATCGTAAATTCGTTTGAAATCATGAAATGTGAAAAAATCTTTTATTTTTATATTCATATAATTGTTCAATATATTTTATCCCACGATATTTTCCCATTTTTTTTATATAATATGTTGGTTTGCCATTACTTTTAATTGATGAATTGTTCCATATTGTCTCTTTGGAAATGTTGTCTGTAGTCTGCCTAAAATTTACATATGCCCAACTTTCTATTATTTCCGTAAAAAACGTTTCTTTATTTTTAAACTGTTTACATCTATAGTATTTTAATTACCTTCAAAAAGCAGTTTTCTTCCTAATTTATTTATTTCATTTACATATATTTCTTTCCAATGTGCTTTATTATTATCGTCTAAAATTCTCTTTATCCACCTACATATAAAAGAATTAAGATTTAAGATTAACAAACTTTAAACAACAAGCTTGCATACAAACTTTAACCAAATTGTCTCAATATAAAAGGGGTTATAATTTTGTTAAAATAAAAGCATGAGTTATAGAGCCTGGCTGCAGGATGTTGTCTAATGATGCTGAATGCATGTGTGAAGTTTCCACCATTATGTAAATTAGTTTCGGAGATAACAGCTTGCATACATACTTTAACCCGAAAGCAGACGACGATGACGACGACGACGCAGACGCAAACGACGACTATCAAGTAGTGCAAATAGCTCTATGTTTTTCTTCGAAAAAGTCGAGCTTAATATATCAGTAGAGCATCCATGGAATTTTTTGTACCTCTTTTTTGTTTTGACTCAACTTAACATTAAAGACAAAAATGTTTGCAATGCGATAATTTAGCAAATAACCAATCAACAATAGCTCTATTTTTACTTTTTTCTTCGAAAAAGTCGAGCTAATAATAGTGACACAGTAATATAGTAAATGGGACTGAAAACAAAAGAAAACGACTCTTATAGAGTTCCTCCCGTTAACAAATGAAACACTAGAGTAAACAACTCTTATATCCTCGGCCAGTAACACGCACAGTCTATTGCAAAAAGATTTATAATAGTTAGGTACCTGCATTTAGCGTCATAACTTAATCTGAACTGATAGCCTACATAATCTTATATAAACTTAGTCTATTTTCATGTTCCAAATGTCGATATAGATTTTTCATGTTTTGATCTATTGATTTGCTTCGGGTTATTGCGTTGTAAAGGACTGATCGCTAGTTTGCATGTCGCTACTGTCATACGAGTGTCTCATGACTCGGTAAAATTTTGTGAAATTTAAAATGGAATTGGTCTTTGTGTTTCGTTTTCTATGACTGTTTCAACTTTGCATATATGATAATTAAATGGGAAATATTATTTCACAAAACATGTAGCAGGCTCAGCGAAACTATTGTATCGTTTTCTTTATTTAAATATTTAAATTAGTTTCATGTTCACCACTGGACGTGTCAGGAATATATTAGATTGGATCCGTATATATTAAGAGAAGATGAGCGTTTGTGTCGCATTGGGATGCAACTTGTGTCTTTTAAATTCACGAAGGTGGCAAACACTATTAGTGCAGGGTTAGTTTGGTTGTGTAGTGAAATTGACCTAATCACTAGGTTTCCGATACATTCGGTATCAGTGAACCTTGCTACTGATCCGCTGTAGACGTTGAGGGGTGGATGACACATCATTCTGAAAGTCAACGCCAACCAAGACGGACGCTTTCCTCATTCACCAGTATATTCAGAAGTGGTTACTACGGTAGTGTGGTTATGGCTTGAATCAGTTATTGACGACGAAGTAAATTCAGAAAAGGGGAGAAAACACGGCAAAAAACACGGTCGCCAAAAAACTGTTATTTTCACTACACCACAAGATGCAACTCCTTAAACTGTAAAGTTGTCGGTATGAACCATGTAGATTGACGGTAAGTATATTACTTATTGGTCAATAATAAAAAAGTTTATTGGCGGCATTTGATCTCAGAATAGTACAACTATCGATTCTGTAATGAAAATGTCGCGATTGCGGTTAGAAAAGTGCATGTCAAAAATCTCCAAATTCTATTTGTCGTGGTATGCTTATTTTCAGTATTTCAGTGAATTTACCGTAGCTAGGATCCGAATACTTGTTTTATGTGGAGCTGAAATTTGACTCACTAAAAAGTGTTTTGAAAATCCAACTTTGACAATAAATTCCGAATACAAAAAAGTGGCACGAGATTATAAGAGAAAATGTTTTTTCAATGCAAATTGTGGTGATTGGAGTAGACAACAGCGTGTCAAATTAATAGAATATATAAGATACTGGGATGCTCATGTTTGATAATCAAATACGTAATTAATAATTAAGATTTTAAATGACGAGCTTAAACACAGGCCATGAAAACATGACGCTAACACAGTATCATTAAGGTGTGACTTCGGTCGTTTCCAAAGGTCCACTCTCATACTCTTCAAGAGAAACTATGTAGCATGTATTGAAGCAAATAATATATGACGAAGGCTGTTCATCAATACGCCAAACACCATAATATTCTCGAAAACATGTTGCTTCATTCCAAACTATGTAAATACCGTCGTTCAAAACAAACGTATCCATACATACTGAATCAATAAAGCATTTCATTTTTCTGCATAATCATACCGAATACTTATATTTTCTCGTTCAGCGCTGCCGACAATGGACCATATCTTGCAAAGAAAGTCAGTGTTCGCTGTAGTTTTGTAGGGCGAGGATTGCGTTCACAACAGAGAGAGAACATAAACAATCCTGTCCCCCTCATCAAAATAAATATCTCTCTGGGCTAACATAGCTGTATTTCATGCGAGATGTGTTGAATCTAGCAATGGAATTTTCAATGAGCTGCTAGTAACGTTGACAAGGTGATTTGAGACACCAAACCTAGTTTGTTGTGTCATTCGATGTCAATGACCTGTGTTGGCTGTAGTTTTCCCTTATCACAGATTGGGTTTGATTAATGAACGAGAAAGTATACGTGTTTTATATTCCCAAAAGCTTTTTTAATATCGACCCTGACTAGTTAGAGAACCGTCTCCCGCTTATTACACATATAGATATACAAATCGAACAGGAAAAGTAGCATTCAAGGACGACAGGCAACCACAACACACACAGAAACAAAGAACAACTTTAAAGATGAATAAAAGGCAAAATAAGACATCACAAACACAAAAACGGTTGACAATACGGTTATCGCCTTGGAACGGATATACATAAGAACTGTGTTATATTCAGCCGCATGATCGCACGACGCCGACGCCGGGGTAATTACATAAGCTGTCTTATTCTTCGAATAGTCGAGCTAAAAATTGACTTACGATATTGCTAAGAAGCTTTTTTAATATCGACCCTGACTAGTAAGGGAACGAACCGCCTCCCGCTTATCACAAATATAGATATAAAAATCGAACAGGAAAAGTAGCATTCAAGGACGACAGGCAAACACAAACACACACAGAAACAAACAACAACTTTAAAGATGAATAAAATGCCAAAGGCCGCTGGGGGTTAGGGTTAAGTGTCCGTGTTGTACGTAGGTAGTCTGTTATTTGGTGTCCGTGAGTAGGTATAACTCGATACAATGTCTGCCAGACCAACTTGATCTTTGCCACTGGATGAACGTTACTTGATAACTTTGACTGTTGGCTTTTCAAAACTGTTTTATTTGACCAGGAAGAAATTCGACATACACTGAACAAAATTCCTAATTACTCACTTTTGTATCTTAACTAATTTTTATCTTAACTAATTTTCTTATTTAAAATATATTTTAGAATAGATATGTGATAAGTATTTTATTTTGACCCATAGTTTGTAAAACATTTATTTTTTGTTTAAATTCTATATCTTTTGAGAGTTACAGTTACCCTCCCTTTATATGAAAACATGAAATTTGCTGATAAAACACATAACATGAGTCAAAGATCGCTTAAAGATATAACATTCTTAAAATTGGTCTGAAATAATAGAAGAAAAAAATAAAAATTTGACCCATTTATCGCAGATTCTCCGTCTATAAAAAAATGAAATATGGATAATCTTAAATTACTTCCCTTTCAATTGAATATTGTTTGAAATTCAAGTAACTGTAGTTCAGCGTTAACATTAAATATTTCGAAAAGTTCTTTTGTAAACGCATTTGTAGTGGTAATGCTAGTAAAACATGATGTCAAAATAATTTTAACTGGCATATTTTAGAATTAGGATATCGAAAGCTTCACTAATTCGAAGTACTTAATAAAATCCTATATACCCGGTTGTATAAGTGTTATAACTTATTTCTAAAAAAAAAAACACATTGACTTAAAAGTTTTGAAACATGTTCATGCAATCTACACTCGTTATTTTGCAGTTTAACCGTATCCATAATCAAGCTCAAAATACACAAAACAATGAGAATATTATTGACATATTCTTAGGTAGGTACTTAGCAATTTGGTTTAGTGTAGGACTTGTAACATCAAAATAAAATTCAAACTCACAAAACATGTTGAATATCCGTTGGAAGACCGTGAGGACGAAACTCAACACGTTTTCCTTCTGGTGAAAACATGTATAAAGAAACGTTTGGCAAATACAAATTAAAACATTGAAAAAATATAGAATTATTTTTTAACACGCTATATGAGACTATTTTGATGCTGATGTCAATGTTTTAAACGTATTTAACGTAAGAATTATGTTAGATTCAGCCGTATGCCTGTATTTCCTCTTTAGTTTAACATTTCGAAATCGTGGTGAGAGCATAACACGAAGGCATAGCTTTGTTAACGTCATCATCTTCTCGAGAACATGTTGCTTAATTCAAAACACAATGAATTGACATTTGCTTTTCCTTTATGTTCATACTAAATACCAGTATCTTCTCGATCAGCACTACCGACAATGGACCATATATGGTCAAAAATGTCAGTGTTCGTTCGCCGTTGTTTTGTAAAGCGGAGAAGAACAGAAAGAGAACATTAACAATTCTGTCCTCATGAAAACATTTTTTTCTGGGCTAACATAGCTGTATTTCATGCGAGATGTGTTGAATCTAAAAATGGGCACCAAACCCAGTTTGATGTCTAATTCGCTGTCAAAGACCTATGTCTCTTATCACAGATAGGGTTTGATTAATGAACGATAAGAGCTTTATTTTGCACTCACGTATGAACTTCATATCAAACACCCTAAGCCAGCTTTCTTTATGGTTTCTCTTTATAATGATTCCATGTAACTTATCAAAACAAGAGCGTCAAAATAGTACTGAATCGCTCGTCTGATGATCTTTGTAAAGATGAAAAGATTTTCGAACAATCTTATAATTTCGTAACAGAATTATATCGCGCAGTCGATTGCATGCCATCGCAAATTCCCGCGCCAGTATTAACGTGTTCGGAAACAGAATATATACATATATGGTCGGTTCATGCCCAGTAAGTGTTACATATATGGTAATAGGGTGTGATCTCAACGGTTTCTAAGTTATGAACCAAGGGCTATGTCCCCAAGGATGGGGACAGATCCGGGGGTCTATGTTGGTTGGAAGGTTGTCTGTCCATACCCTGTAAGTGTATATACGGTTATAGGATCGGTATCTCAATGATTTCTAAGTTACGACCCAGGAGCTATATCCCCAGGGCTGTGGAAGGAGCCAATGCTGGTTGGATGGTTGTATCGTCTGTTCATGCTCTGTACGTGTATATATGGTTATGGGAGATCTCAACAGTCCCAAGATATGACCCAGGGGCTATTTCCCCTGTGGATGGGGACGGACACCACGATCGATGCTGCCTGGATGGTTGTATCCGTCAGTTCATGTCCAGTACGTTTATATACGTACGTAGTTATAGGGTTAAACCTCAATAGTTTTCAAGTTATGACCCCAGGGTTATGTTTCCAGGGATGTGGAAGGACCGCGGGGCCGATGCAGGTTGGATAGTGGTATCCGTCTGTCCATGCTCTGTAAGTGTATATATGGTTATAGGGTGGGATCTCAAGTTTCCATATTATGGTCCAGGGACTATTTCACCACGGTGGGGCCGGACCTTTGGGCAAATGATGGTTGGATGGTTGTATCAGTCTGTTCATACCCAGTAAGTGTATATACGGTTATAGGTTGGGATCTCGACGGTTTCCAAGTTGTGACGCAGGGGCTATGTCCCCATGGGTGGGTACGGACCCTGGGCCAATGCACGGTGGGCGGTTGTATCCGTATGTTCATGCTCAGTAAGTACATATATATATATATATATATATACACCCAATTTCGAAAGTTGCCGTAGTGAGTTCAAATTCTCTCCCTTTATTATATATACCTGAATTCACAGTATCCCCAGATCCGGCACCTTTCATTGTCACTGTCTCAATATAGCTGTGTGTGGTTGAACGCTTAAATGTGGCCCACTCATATGAGCTATAATTGCATGTATGTATGCGTCTATATGTTAATTGTGCCTTCAGACGAGTGTGTTATGATGTAGAGATACAGTTTATCAACGTGTGTTGCAACTACCTTTTTAAAGGAGTGAATATATACGCTTGATTTCTGTGTATCTCGTTATAGCTAGGCGCCCTGCCGTAGTTCGTCCGAAGGTTGTCTGTCCTTGGTAGTTCACAAATATTTCTCCCCATATACATATATATATATATATATATATATATATATATACGGTTATACGCTGGGAATCTCAACGGTTTCCAAGTTATGACCCAGGGGCTAAGTCCCCAGGGGTGAGATAGGATCCCGAGACGATGCTGGTTCGATGGTTGTATCCGTCTGGTCACTTATTTAAAGGGTTTTGTAGGCTATGTAAAACATGTGAAACCTGGGATTGGGTCATTTGAACAAAGTTGGTAGAGAACCATCAGCTTATGCTGCATGGAATATATAAGAGCTCTATATCTTATTGCTTCATAGAAGAAGTTTTTTAAGTTTATCCCTATGTAAGTCTATGTAAAAATGATGACCCCTGGGGCCGGGCCAACTCGGTACAACGTTAGACAGACTGACTTGTTTTGTGTAATTGAGCGAACGTTACTCGATAACGGTGACTATTGGCTTTTAGTTTAAAACTTATTTTACGTCGATTGTAACGACAGTTCTCTTATTTTAATCACTCTCAATGTCTTCCTGTGTTGGGCCAATACTAAGCAAATGCAAATAAAGTGTATTGCTCAGGGACACAACACATATTGTCATGGCGTGGGTCGAACCACCACATTTAATCCTGGGTCCAACGCTGTACCATTAGACCACAGCGTTCCAAGAAGACTTTCGACATTGATGTAACACAACCTTAAATGTAACAATTCCTCTAAATGTAACAATCGCCGCTAAAGGTAACAATTTCAACGTTACAGATAACAACCTCCGTTAAAGGTAACAATTACCTCGTCCGTTAAAGGAAACAAAGCTAACGTCAAAGGTAAAAACGTTTCATGTCAATGCTAAAGGTAACAACTGTCTACGCTAAAGGTAACAACTTTTTTTTCAACCTCTGCCGTTTTAATTAAAATTCAGTAAACAGGGTCATGTTAGTAAAGGTGTAGCCTAACTTAAAACGCTGTACACGTACACACTTTTCAATGAAAACTGTAATAGATTGAAACGAGAAAATATCGAATAGTGAGTACCATTGACTTGTCATAAACCAAATCATATACTATCAACGTAACATAATTGATCGACATTTATTTCAACGATTATTTTAAAGAAGTTTATTTAAAGAAAGTACACCCTAACTCTAAGACATGACTCAGTACCATTAAATACCAATATACAAAGTGGATAACCAATAGACTTCGTGTTTTCTCTACCATTTTCCTGATGGCATTATAATAAAATGCAGGGGCGGAGTGTGTGTGTGTGTGTGTGTGTGTGTGCGTGTGTGTGTGCGCGCGCAACCGCGCGCACGCGCGCACGTGTCTTTCTGTGTGTGTGTGTGTGTGTGTGTGTGTGTGTGTGTGTGTGTGGAATGGTGGTAGGGAGAGGAGGTGCAAGTTTGAAGGAAAAAAACAGTTGACAAAGAAACATAAAAAGCATGATTCATACATGTATACATGAACATTTATGTGATATACGTATATTGTTTATTAATGCTGCCTTGTTTGTTAGAGAATATAACCTGAAGGTGAAATCTTTATTTACACTGTCGTATTTTATTGTGATGACAATGGGGTAAGTGAGGTTTGGTACACACTAGAACCTGGTTTAAACCCCATGGGGCCTTTTCACCACAAACAGTTCCAAGGCGGTAGATGTATTGTCAACTATTTTATGTTGGTGATGTCATATCCTGCCTTTTATTCATCCTTGTAAGTGTTTGTTTCTGTAAGTTTTTTTGCTGACTGTGTTCCTTGAATGCTACATTTCCTGTTCGGATTTTATATTTACTTGTACTTATCGATTTTACTTGTCTATAAGTGGTTTCGATCACACTATGTATGTATAAATGCATTGACGTAGGAACATGGGGCGCAGGGGGGGGGGGGGGGGGACAAGCAACCAAACAATCGGACAGGGGTGAGGGCTAGAGTATGTGTTGCAGCCCTCACCCCTCACACACGCACACTATAACGACACCATCTGTTGACAAAATATGTTTTTACCCAACAAAGGTGTGCTTGAGTCCGAAAAGTGTATTGCCATTGGTTATAACATTAAGCAATTGACACAAAAAAGCAGTTCATCAAAATATATGAAAAGCAAAACGAAAACAATGGGGAAAAAACGTTATAAAAAATAAAATTGTTTGATTAAAATGACAGTGGGTTTACCGAAACGTTTTAAATGTAGTTAACGGATCTGCAAATGATTTCTGTTAGATTCAGACGTATTTCTTATTTCCTGTTAAGTTCAGTTTGTTTTTTAATAAATGTCAGCTATTTGAATTCCAGTTCAAAGTATAACGTGAATTCATAGCTTTGTTAATGTCATTGTCCAGCACGTTTTGGGCTATGTATGACGGTCGATTTCAAGTGGTGTAGGCAGATCTCCCACTTAAGCCTGGGTAGAATGATTTTAATATTAATGGGGTGTCAGGTTAGTTCTCTAGTGTGCTCTTTCGGATTTTATTATTGTTTCTAAACATATTTACATTCAAATGAGAGCACGTCTGTAAATGTATTTAGTTCAAGCTAGTGTTGGGCTATAAACAACACCTACTCTTGGAATGAGACCATGCAAAGGATCACACCAAGTTTCAATCCAAGTTTTAATACGGTTTGTGAGTGATAAAAGAGTAGGAGAGTGGACCTTTGGAAACGGCCGAACATGATAAATACGAAATATTGCAGTCTCGGTTTGATTGAGACTGTTCATGAACGGTAGTGAAATATGCTTGCTACCGTTCACGCCCACTAGCCCCGGGGTAAGCAGAACTCTATATTCATAAAATCAGTAGTACAGAATTTTAACCATCCCGAAGATGGCATGCATATGAACATGCTGTTTAACTGTCATTATTTCATGTCCAGCGGCGTATGGTCCCAGTATCTAACAAAATTCTATGTCAACAATGTGTATTGTAAAACACATGTCTATGCCCCTGTGAGACCGACACATGTGAGGTGCTATGCAGAATACTGTGGTGGCACTCATAAACAATGTGACGTTCAACTATTGCGTTAATCTACATATTTACGAGACATGCAGTCTTGTGGTGGCACAAGCATACAAAAAAGTCTGATAAAAAGCGTAACATGTGAACAATATATTTCAAGTTTATGACCTGACCTTGAAATGAGAAGTGACTGTCATGTGATCGCAGACATAATGATAAAGTTTATGATGATCAGGTCGGACAACCTGTTGCATATGATATTGAAATGTGATTGTCCATTTGACCTTGAAATTAAATCCGCTTACTACAGACACTGCATCTGACGCTACATTGATTAGCATACCTAATTTAATCCAATATCAAAGTTGAATACTAGACCTGTAGATCGGACAAATATATAAACCTAAACTGTGACACCTTTGAATTTAGACCAATGAGATGACATGCACTCATATTACTGAGAATATCCATACACGTACAGGTTCTATATCTAATACGTGTTGAATGAGGACATTTTTAACATGTGACCTTGAACTGTGACCTTTACCTTGAAATGTGAACCACAAATTGAGCATACAGCCTTTGTTAGAGAATAGTTTATGGCGGGGATTTCTTTATTTACACTGTCCCGTTTTATTGGGATGACAGTAGGGTAATTGTGAGGTTTGGTGCACCCTAGAACCTGGTTTAACACCCCCACCCCCCACCCCACACGGCCTTTTTTGCCACTGATCGTCCCAAGACGGAAGCCCTATTGTCAACCCTTTTGTGTTTGTGATGTCTTATTTGGCATTTTACTCATCTTTAAAGTTGTTTTTTGTTTCTGTGTGTGTTTGTGGTTGACTGTCGTCCTTGAATGCTACTTTTCCTGTTCGTTTTTTATATCTATATTGGACTGTGACCTTAACCAACAACTGGTAACAACAAATCTGAGTCGTCATGACTCTGCATCAGGAGATATTTTCTTCACATACCTGATGAGATGGTGTATATAGTATGTAAATCCCAACAAGTGTTACATGGCAGTTTAGTATGACCTTGAAATGATAACAACTTTAAAACATATACACTTACGATATATACAGGCAATACTGTTCAGAATGTGCATGTCATAGAAGACATTGTCAAACATATGACATTTAACTGTGACGTTTTACTGTTACTAGGAACCACGCATTTAAGATAACATATAGTCTGGTGCACAACATATACCAAAGTGCATTGCGCTTAACATGAGATACATATTTTAGATTCAACAAACCGCCATAATGGAACACACACATACCCAGTTTCAATCCGGTATCTTATATATTTTGAAATTATCTTTCAAGCATTTAATAAGGGTACTGATGCAACTTTTTTTGGTCAGTGCGTGTATTAGGACATAACATACCCATATATGCAATTACCTTGAAATTAAGTTTTAAAAAATATGAGCAAGAAATTGTAGTCTTACCAATATTAGGAGAAACGTCTTCGTCCATCTCAAACATGGATACCTGGCGATACAAATGAGCAGTATTAATTTGTAATAATGATAGCAGGAATGTCCTATAATAGGGTTAAAACTGTTGCATTTAAGTTGAAAATAGTCTAGTTCAAGTACATATCAACCAAAGAATGCAAAGTGTTTTGGAAATTATATTGAAAACTAGCTAGATAAATTCTTTATCAACAGCAGATTTACTTGTATCGTGTATCATAAGACCACACGTGCTATTTTATGAATATGTTTATCTGATGTGGGCATTATAATTTATTGTGTAACCTTTACCAAAAACACTCATTTAATATGGTAAATATTGAAAGTATGAATAGTTCAAACGATATTATCTCATTGTATGAACTAACCACTTGTAACAGATTGGGAAAGATAAAATAACTCCAGAGGGAAGCCAATAATAACCCCCACATTTAGTACATCATCATCTATGTCTCATAACTGTAGCCATTATAATTTCTGAAAATGCTGGTGTTTCAGTTGTTTCTATATGTTTAACTTTCAAAAATAGCCCATGGGCGGGGCCAGTAGTGAATAGAGACAAAATGCAATTCAGCAACATAAGCTAAGACAGTAACTATATTAATGTTTCAGAAGAGAAGGTGTTTTTTTTAATGTTCCCTCTACTTGTTTTAATTGGTGCCGTGAGTGGTATTTGAGAAGTTTATTTTAGGTAAAAGATAATGAATGTACATATTGCAAATCAAATTGAAAACATATTTATTTTATAGACAAAAATATTTATTTCAATTTATCAACAAAGAAGTGTATAGTCAATATATATAATATATCATAAACATACACTCAAAAAAACATACGTTATCTTTTATGAATATAATAGTATGTAAAGCTAATGTTTTCATTTTAATTTACAGTGTTATTATTAGCAAAAACATATAGGCCACAAAAATAACACATATACTATCATTTAAATAGTGTTCAAAGTAGATATAGTTCATCAATAGAAATACTTTATTGAATATAGGTATAACATTGCTCATGTAGCAATTGAAAATGCAACATTGCTTTTCTATCTACAGACTTTTCTATCTACAGATAAATTTGGAAGACAGCAAAAAGAGTTTGAAGAAGAATGATTACAATGCATACAAGGTTTCCAAACAACGTTTGTGAAAGTGGGAAATAAATATGTGCAAACTGAATTACATTAATACTGATGTTTCTAATTCTTTATTAAGTTCACACACTTCTTTGTTTTTGTAAATAAGATGGCTATGGTTTAAATTACTGCAATGTATTTCCTTGTGAGATGTGTGTTCATAGAATTGTTTTATATAATTATAAAGTACACAAATTATTTTATGAATCAAGAAAAATGTTTCAATGGAAAGATTGTGAAATAATGTTACACGGTTAGGCCCTTTCTTCAATTATAATCACAAAGTAAGATAACTGAACATTACTATTCTTGAATGTTTGGAAAACAAAACGCGTCGGCCATATGCATAAATACCTTGACCTTAATTTTTTTAATTGTCTATGTCACTGAAAATTACGTAACACTGAAACTACAAACAAATAGATCAAAACATATAACTACCTATGGTGCATCTCAATGTGGTAAGTGGCGATTCAACCATGTAAAAATCGGCTATATGCTAGAATTTTATAAACGCAAAAGGGCAAGCGCTAACCGCCTTATTTTGCAAGTTACGTCATACCCTCATTTGAATAATCTATACTTAAGGGACCAATCAATATTTATTGGGGTTGTGGGGATGTATGGACCGGTGCAAAATGGCATGGGACGTGTACTTTTTTGTCGCGACAAACCATGGGGCGGTACTTTTTTCCCGCTTGCTTGTCATGGGACGTACACCTTTTTATTAAGTCAGTTATTTTGCAAAAACTTTCATCAATACACATATTGAAGCAGTGATCTTAGATCATAAAACGGTGCTTATGGACTAGGCAATATGTAATGTATCATCTGGGCGTTGGACCGGTGCAAAATGGCATCGGACAGGTACTTCTTTTGTCGTGACAAATCATGGGACGATACCTTTTTTTCGTTTGCTTGCCATGGGACGTACAGTTTTTTCTTTATAAAATATTTTTATTTGCACCGGTCCCAACCCCACTCGGCCCCCTCCCCCAACCCCCCATAAATATTGCCTGGTCCCTTGAACATAATATAACCTTAAAGGGACACACGGCAATTTTGATTTTTTAAAAACTCACGGCGTCCCGTTAGTTTTTCTCTTCACTTGCATTTGTTCAATCATTAATAGTAATTGTTAGAATATTTCAAAGCAAATTGTTTTTATATATTATTAACTTTTTTATAATAGTGCATCAATAATATGTTTAAAAACTTGGTGAAATAGTGAAGAAAATTGAAATCTCAATATTTTATTTAATCATATGCAAGCAGTTTTAAAGTCAAAATGACGCAGCATAAGTAAATTGAAGAGCACATTATAATGGTTGAATACAACACAAGATTGCCGTGTGTCCCTTTAATATAACCTAGCCGTCCGGCATTATTAGACATATTTGCATAGAAGTTTAAAACTACTAGAGCATGCTAAAGACGTATTTCGGTAGGTAAATTGGGGAAGTATCGTCGGCATATTGAGTAATTACGTATTCAGTATCATCTACTTTATTTAACTCCTTTAATATCTTTGATTATCCTGACTAGAACAGCTAATGAACCAGTATCTCGCAAATATTTCTACAATCAAAATAAAATATATTGGGATTGCGGATTAGTCAAATGTGTTCCATGTACTTAATCTCCACCCTCCACTCAATTTGCTTAATTTACTGGTAAATTAAGAATGTGTTACTTTCAATGTTACTTTCAATGCTAGACTGGCTGAAGTCAGGTCCGGTCCCGAACGGCTAGCCAAGACCTACCTGTTTTCCCTGGGAAATTCCAACAACAACAACAACGCGTTGATCGCTCATAGGCTGTTTAATACAAGATGGCGTCGCCCTTCAAATAATACCCCCTCAATCCCCCCTCACTATCAACTGTCCTCTTTACATGTCGCTTTATAATAATGCATAATTTGCATTAAAGGTGATGTCAAAAACTTCAAATTATATACCGATTTCTAACCATGCTATCTCTGTTGTAATTCGTTGGTTGACCGGAAGTTAGGGAAAATCTCAAAAGTGTGTTGTCATTAAAATCATTAAGAGATATGTTCCCTTTTGTGAAATTCCATTGAAAGTGCATTAACAAAAGAAAATAATTAGAACTCAAATAAAATCCTGAACTCTTTTACATTTAACTTGCAGTTTAATATGTTTACATGTTTATCTAGACTGTGCTATAATTGAAGAATAAAAGAAAACATGATAAAAGTGTGTTTTCATCCATACTCAGCTTATGACGTCATACTCAAGGTCATGTGTGTAATTCACATTTATATTTCAAGTGTAGCACTGCATCGATAAATGTGTTATCATATTTAACTGGAAGTTTTATGTAAAATTATTCCATATTATTAGAGTTCTAATTGTTAGCTTTTTCAAATGCAATTTCAATGGGATTACATAAATTACATTATAATCCTTCAAATGTTCACAAACCTGCGAATAAAAAAAATCCTTCAGCTTAATTTATTAATGATTCCGTCAGCGCTTACGGAATTCCGTTAGGGCCATCGCCTTTCAATGTGTTGATCTGAAACGCGATACTCGATAGTACGATGATGAAAACGCGAAATCACGAAACTACGATAACGAAAACGCGATAACACGATGATGATAACGCGATACTACGATAACGAAAACACGATAATACGATAGTACGATGATGATAATGCGATATACTATCGTGTTTTCACCATCGTACTGTCGAGTTTTCACCATCGTAATATCGCGTTTTCGTTATCGTAGTATCGTGATTTCGCAATTTCATTATCTTACTATCGCGTTATCATCATCGTACTATCGCGTTATCATCGTCGTACTATCGCCTTCCGGTGCGCATGCGCATAGAATAATTCCCCTCCATGTGACAGTGATATTTCCCAAGGATATCAATGCTAATTAAATGAGTCTAACAGAATTTATATATTCTAACAGAATTTATATATGCTTTGATAATATTGTCACCGACAAACTGAAACGACAAATGTAATAAGTTCTATTTTAAGTTGAGCGCTCACACTTGATAGATTGTATTTGTTTCAAATGGTTCAAACAGATAAGCAAATAAAGTATATTTGTTATTTTATATGTAATATATATAGTTTGTATACAGTCAATATTTGATATAACCACGATATATACGTATATATTTTTAAATGAAATAAAGATATGCCCATTACACATGGTTGCGTAATTCTAATTATATCCATTAAAATAAAAAGACAGAATTTATATGATATTATTTTTGTCTAAAATTAAAAGTTATAAAATGTCAAATTTTAAATGGTATTATACCATCAAATGCGCAACTGAGACTTACTATACATACAAAAGACACATGACAGTAGATGGGCTAGAGACAGAGTTTATTCTCGCCGTGAAGTATTGGACTCCTAGGCGAAAGTAGAATATAATTTGAGAGGTTAGCGGCACAAAACATTGCGGCAATTGTTGATATTAAAGTCAATGCAGTTGTCGTATGATACCGGCATTAAGTTGGTTCATATATCAAAAACAAAATGAGTTCGTATAAACTCGTCCATTTGTACTGCTGTACTTGAAGATCTTCTATTTTTGAGCATGCACATGCGCACCGGAAGGCGATGGTGCGATAATGATAACGCGATAGTACGATGGTGATAACGCGATAGTACGATGATGATAACGCGATAGTACGATAATGATAACGCAATAGTACGATGATGATAACGCGATAGTACGATAATGAACTTGCGAAATCACGATACTACGATAACGAAAAACGATATCACGATATTACGATGGTGAAAACGCGACAGTACGATGGTGAAAACTACGGAATTCCGTTAGGGCCATCGCCTTTCAATGTGTTGATCTGAAACGCGAAACTCGATAGTACGATGATGAAAACGCGAAATCACGAAACTACGATAACGAAAACGCGATAACACGATGATGATAACGCGATACTACGATAACGAAAACGCGATAATACGATAGTACGATGATGATAATGCGATATACTATCGTGTTTTCACCATCGTACTGTCGCGTTTTCACCATCGTAATATCGTGATATCGCGTTTTCGATATCATAGTATCGTGATTTCGCAATTTCATTATCGTACTATCGCGTTATCATCATCGTACTATCGCGTTATCACCATCGTACTATCGCGTTATCATTATCGTACTGTCGCGTTATCATCATCGTACTATCGCGTTATCATCATCGTACTGTCGCGTTATCATCATCGTACTATCGCGTTATCACCATCGTACTATCGCGTTATCATTATCGCACCATCGCCTTCCGGTGCGCATGTGCTTGCTCAAAAATAGAAGATCTTCAAGTACAGCAGTACAAATGGACGAGTTTATACAAACTCATTTTGAGAGAGGCTATGCCTACAAGGAAATACTTGATTTATTGAAATCGGATATGGGGGTAGATATAAGGTGAGTTTATTTCAGATAATTTGTAATTTTTATTGGTTCGTTTTAAAGATAGTTTACCGTGTGGCAATTGTTTACAATCAAATTTGACAGTATTTACTAAACCACATGTCTTTGCCATATTTGACATTTTTCACACACATCTACTTTTTATGCTTTTCATGTTTCAAGCATACGTATATGTAATGTTATATAACTGAACAAGATCTTTCATGATGAGTTCAGTGATATAAAATGAAAAATGTCAAATATAGCAAAGACATGTGGTTTAGTAAATACTGTCAAATTTGATTGTAAACAATTGCCACACGGTAAACTATCCTTAAAACGAACCAATACAAATTACAAATTATCTGAAATAAACTCACCTTATATCTACCCCCATATCCGATTTCAATAAAACAAGTATTTCCTTGTAGGCATAGCCTCTCTCAAAATGAGTTTGTATAAACTCGTCCATTTGTACTGCTGTACTTGAAGATCTTCTATTTTCGAGCATGCACATGCGCACCGGAAGGCGATGGTGCGATAATGATAACGCGATAGTACGATGGTGATAACGCGATAGTACGATGATGATAACGCGACAGTACGATGATGATAACGCGACAGTACGATAATGATAACACGAATGTACGATGGTGATAACGCGATAGTACGATGATGATAACGCGATAGTACGATGATGATAACGCGATAGTACGATAATGAAATTACGAAATCACGATACTACGATAACGAAAACGCGATATCACGATATTACGATGGTGAAAACGCGACAGTACGATAGTGAAAACACGATAGTATATCGCATTATCATCCTCGTACTATCGTATTATCGCGTTTTCGTTATCGTAGTATCGCGTTATCATCATCGTGTTATCGCGTTTTCGTTATCGTAGTTTCGTGATTTCGCGTTTTCATCATCGTACTATCGAGTATCGCGTTTCAGATCAACACATTGAAAGACGGTTGCCCTAACGGAATTCCGTACTACGCCGGTTCAGCCGCAACTGGCTCTGCGTCGAGTTCTTTAATGAAATGCCTAGCATTTTCCACGCGGATGTCGACCACTAGTAAATCATCGCATTGAAGGAAATTGATGTTTACGTTGTGTAATAAATATTCAGATTGAGTTAAAAAAAAGAAAGCAACAGTATGTGTAAATGTATTTATTAAATCAATTTACAAAATACCCTTTATATATTGCTCATTCAATGATATACGTACAGTGAACTCGAGGTCTTTTGGCTCAGCAGGTCTCGCATAAGCTCAAAATCGGTTTACAGCGCGTGACATTAACGGAGTCCAGCGACTGTCGACAAGATGTGTTTACGGATTGCTTTCTCGACGATCTCGCTCGCAAATCGAAATATACGAAACTTCGCAACTTCCTTCACCTGTGATTAATTATAAATTGTAGACAATCTAACAAAAGATATAGCGGATATTATCCTATAATAATTGACCAGCTTTCTTCACCTGAGAATAAAATTATATTTACACTATAATATTTAACCGCTATTTGATTGTATTTATATAATTAAATAGCGACGACCTGTTTGTTACGGAATTCCGTTAGGGCCATCGCCTTTCAATGTGTTGATCTGAAACGCGATACTCGATAGTACGATGATGAAAACGCGAAATCACGAAACTACGATAACGAAAACGCGATAACACGATGATGATAACGCGATACTACGATAACGAAAACGCGATAATACGATAGTACGATGATGATAATGCGATATACTATCGTGTTTTCACCATCGTAATATCGTGATATCGCGTTTTCGTTATCGTAGTATCGTGATTTCGCAATTTCATTATCGTATTATCGCGTTATCATCATCGTACTATCGCGTTATCATCATCGTACTATCGCGTTATCACCATCGTACTATCGCGTTATCATTATCGCACCATCGCCTTCCGGTGCGCATGTGCATGCTCAAAAATAGAAGATCTTCAAGTACAGCAGTACAAATGGACGAGTTTATACAAACTCATTTTGTTTTTGATATATGGACCAACTTAATGCCGGTATCATACGACAACTGCACTGACTTTAATATCAACAATTGCCGCAATGTTTTGTGCCGCTAACCTCTCAAATTATATTCTACTTTCGCCTAGGAGTCCAATACTTCACGGCGAGAATAAACTCTGTCTCTAGCCCATCTACTGTCATGTCTATGTATGTATAGTAAGTCTCAGTTGCGCATTTGATGGTATAATACCATTTAAAATTTGACATTTTATAACTTTTAATTTTAGACAAAAATAATATCATATAAATTCTGTCTTTTTATTTTAATGGATATAATTAGAATTACGCAACCATGTGTAATGGGCATATCTTTATTTCATTTAAAAATATATACGTATATATCGTGGTTATATCAAATATTGACTGTATAAAAACTATATATATTACATATAAAATAACAAATATACTTTATTTGCTTATCTGTTTGAACCATTTGAAACAAATACAATCTATCAAGTTTGAGCGCTCAACTTAAAATAGAACTTATTACATTTGTCGTTTCAGTTTGTCGGTGACAATATTATCAAAGCAAGTTTTTGAAAAGGAAGACTCCAGCTAGCGTTAGCTAAACTCCTTAGAATATATAAATTCTGTTAGACTCATTTAATTAGCATTGATATCCTTGGGAAATATTACTGTCACACGGAGGGGAAATTCTTATATGCGCATGCGCACCGGAAGGCGATATTACGATGATGATAACGCAATAGTACGATGATGATAACGCGATAGTACGATGATGATAACGCGATAGTACGATAATGAAATTGCGAAATCACGATACTACGATAACGAAAACGCGATATCACGATATTACGATGGTGAAAACGCGACAGTACGATGGTGAAAACACGATAGTATATCGCATTATCATCATCGTACTATCGTATTATCGCGTTTTCGTTACCGTAGTATCGCGTTATCATCATCGTGTTATCGCGTTTTCGTTATCGTAGTTTCGTGATTTCGCGTTTTCATCATCGTACTATCGAGTATCGCGTTTCAGATCAACACATTGAAAGGCGATGGCCCTAACGGAATTCCGTAGTTTGTTTGATATATTTGACCAAGGCACAGACATACCTCGCACTTCACTACAGTTTTGCTCATGACACCAGTGTCGGAGAATGGACGTCTCTTTCTGCCGGGACGGAATAAATCTCCAAACTGTGTGACAGTCGCGTGGCCTCGCATCTTTTTACTGCGGATGCTGCATGTCCACAGTTCCGACGTCTCATAAGTTTTCTACAAAACAAAATGAGTTGTATGCCGATCAAAACGACTGTATCTACTAATATATTTACCGTATATTACGTATGTTGATTAAACGTGCATGAATTTATTTTAAAAATCAAGAATAAGCGTTTTTAAATTAATGGAAAGATTGGAAAATAATTTTAGACAGTTAGTCCCTTTTTTCAATTATAATCACGAAGTAAAATAACTGAACATAATAGTTTTGAATGTTTGAAAAATAAAACGCGTCGGCCAAATGCTTATTGCCTTGACCTTAATTTTCTTAATTGTTCATTTCGCTTAATATCACGTAACACTGAAAATACGAAAATGATAAAAGAGATCAAAATGTATACCGTATACCTAAGCAGCATCTCAGTGTGATAAGTGGCGATTCAAAACATATGTAAAAAATGAAAAATGTTCGGCCATGCTAGAAAGTTTACATGTATAAACGGAAAAGGGGAATCGCTAACCGCCTAACGGCAAGATACGTCAAAAGCTCATTTGAAATAATCAATGCTCAACGAATCCGGCAGAGTGTAACCTAGCCGTTGGGCATTATAAGATCTTACATACTTAAAAAATAGAAAATATGGGTTCAGCAGTTTTATTCCAAATAGTTTTCGAATAATCCAAAGCATAAACAGTGCGTTTTCATTGACCGTCAGTCAGTATACCTCAACCGCGTTACTTGTATTATCCGTCAGAATCATAAGAATACGTTCATCACCATTACTTTTACCAAGGGAACAAAGTGGTTCGGTGTCCATACTTATCCACGTTCGTTTGAATTTAAGCTGGTGGGTGGGGTCGCTTGGTGGGAGTGGTGGGGATGGGTGTGTGGGAGCTTTCTTATGTGTGCTCACATAAGCGATATTGCCTTTAACTTGTCCGATTGGTTTTCAGCGGTGAATACGCGATTCATTCGATTAAACGCCATGCACATGCACCCGCTGATACATGTGTATGCCGATTCAATGATGATACCAAGTATATTCGACAGCGCAGTGGACTGGTACCTGCCTATAGAAGTACAGTCCAAACAATCCTGGTTATAATCCGGTAAAGTGGCTCCAAGCTGCTGTAAGCTGGATGACCGAGCATATAAATATACGCCTGGTATTT
The DNA here is from genome assembly GCA_037043455.1 of Cyrtodaria siliqua. Classification (NCBI taxonomy): domain Eukaryota; kingdom Metazoa; phylum Mollusca; class Bivalvia; order Adapedonta; family Hiatellidae; genus Cyrtodaria; species Cyrtodaria siliqua. The sequence continues at coordinate 29,429 of JAWPHD010015034.1, read as the reverse complement.
ATTGCCATTTCCACACAACAGCGGTAGAATTCTGACAAAATAAAATTTGAGATTTCGTCACGAGAAACATATTTCGTGTGTATGTCTTCCTGAATGTTGAGACACGAAACTTGTTCTATTAGGAGCAAGGTACTGTTTGTATAATAAAGAAAATGTTGTTATCGGCGAAGATTAAGTGTTAGCTCACATCTACAGAGCGTGTGTTTGTATATGCTCCACGTTTGTATATTTTTCAAATACATTAGCGCTTTATGCAGATCGTGGGACGAAAATGACATCATATAGAGCCCCGGCATATCATATACATGCTCTATTTGATGTTTTATTCCTTGTTATACTACTCTACTACCATTTCACAGATAGCCCCGTGAAATTCATTTTAAAAAGTGTTACGTTTATTATACACTTTATTTGAGAAAGCTGTACATATCTGTACTAATTACTGCAAAAAATTGCTACCATGTTATACTTTGTATCAAGGATTTATACCATGTTTAAAATATAAGTCTGTCATGTGTCAAACTCTACGTTTAACTGATATGCGTTCTTGGGGAAAGTATCAATATCAGCAGAAAAAAACACAATCTTAAGTTACGTTACTGCGGAGTTCTTATCTATCCATCTTATTAATTAAAAAGACATAAATAAAACGTGTCTAAAAATAACAGTCGAATACATAGTTCCGATCTAGTTTGAACTATACGTCGGTTATAGTTCACTTATACCTTTTTAAAAGAAAAAAGTTCTGCGGTCGCTACACATAGCCTATATAGGAAACTTCCTATCGGTACAATGTTCAAATTAGCCAAAATATCACGTGACACCTTAACTTTTCCTTCTACGCACTCTCTCAAAAATTCATTGATTTTGACGAGAATTCATTCGAAAGATTCATAACGAATATCAAAATGGGATATTTGCATATTTATATATACAATAATACACAAATTAATTTTAACATCTTTAATTTCAAAATTAATTTTAACATCTTTAATTTCAAACAAAAGGGCTTAATACACATTTACAAGAATGATGGAGCAAGCGTACCATTGCACAAGCGTACCGGGAGCAAGCGTACCACTTTCCGAGAGCAAGCGTACCACATATATAGATATATAGTGATTCATTGGTATATCAATTATCTAGTATATCGAACATAAAACATAATGGATCATTGATAATAAGCAGTGACATTATTAATTTATTGATAATATATTGATATCTAAGTGAATGCCGAGGTAAATGATGAAAAAAAAAAGTAACATGGTATGTGTATGCATGACTATATTCTCATTATTTATGGTACATTTAAGCATCCACTTCACTCGGTTAATGATCTTTAAAATAATTTATTTAAATCATGTAACAATGTTTATTTACCTTTATAGTATAGGTCCGTATTTATAGCGATTCATTTAGAGTAATGTATAGTTTCCAAGCATACTATTTTATCCCATTAAAGTATCCAATACCATGATATCAACTTATTATTATCTCTCTCTGTAATACTACGTTATGTCTATGAAAATATAATAACATAAACAGTTCTTAATACTAGTATTCCTCATTTGCAGAATTTAATTTAACTTAATTTTGGCATTTTGATTTCGGTCGGCTGATACAAGCGCAGTACGCTTTCAAAAAGAAAAGACTTAACAATTACACACGCTCAGACGGACGCGCAAACGCATGTTTCATTGTGATACACGCGCAATGAAACACAAACACGGACAAACATTTCAATGAGTGAATAAAGTGGACGCTCATAAATGATATAAATAAAATATCGACATTTACTCCAGACTTAACCACAACGAATGACGTCTAAGCCTACATACCTGTGTATTTTACGGTGTCCTGTTAGGGCCATGTTACCATCGCATCTTACCATCGACGATGGTCGATGGTAAGATGCGATGGTAAGATGCGATGGTCGATGGTAAGATGCGATGGTCGATGGTAAGATGCGATGGACCAATCCCGGCAACAGCAGACGATGACGGCGAGGAAGACATCTAGATAGCAGTATCTACAACATCAGTTCGGTGACTATATAAATTCCATAGGGGGCCGAGTTAACCAAATCGGGTCGAGATGATTAGGGGCCGAGTTGCACATCATCGCTAAAAATAAGGCCCTAAAATAATGTTGAGATGCTCCCTGGAAAGTGGCGCTTTTGGCGTAGTTACTTCCGGTTTGACAATCAACAAAAATATATTTAGAAAAAATGCGTAAAACAATCTAATACAGTTTCCTTTATGGGATATGTTTGGTCATGTTTTGATAACAAAATATAAAAAGATAGACCCGCGGTTCCACAGAGCATCATGCTACGGTATTTCTGCTGATTTGGCATGGATTGATGTCTATACACGTTTAAAGGCACTGTGGGTTTGCCAACTTCTGCAGTTTTGGGTAACAAAATCAACACTTGTTAAAATGTTTAGAAATTATTATATATTTTTTTTGATTTTACTGTTTGTGATCAGTCGTAAATTGCTTAAGTTTCATATATATAACATAACCATGTTGTGTAAAACTAAAAGGTCCCTGGTACAAGCCCAGGTGTGTCTGCATATTGGTGTGTACAGGAACACCCACCCACCTATTCAGGCAATTGGCCCTAGCTCGGTGAGAATCATAGCACTTGTGGTTTTATATTCTGTATCGATTATAGAGCTATGATTCCGTAGCTTTGAAATAGGTAGAGTTGTAATGCAGCATGACTCATGTTCACACTTTCTGTCAAGGTTACTGCAAACAATTATAAATGCCTACATAAACATTAACCACCAGTATTCAATGACTAAATCTTTAGGTCAGTCATAAATGAATAATCAGTAGGGTATGGTCAAGTACCACGAAATGCAGATAATTAGATAAAATGGCTTATTTTATTTAGAATGATATGCCTTGTGTGCTCTACTTCTTTACCCCACCCATTTTTGATCATTTATGACTGACGTATAAATAAACTGTTATGAATACTATATCTATCTATCGTACGATAATGCCAACCCCTGCTATGATTGTCATGCAGCTGAATAACACTATCAAATGTATACCGGAAACTACGTTATTTATCATAATTTGTGAGTTGCGCAGAGCCAAGTTCCTGAATATATAAATTTGCGCGAGATTTAAAATAGTAGAAATAATAATAGCCATTGCAAACCTTGTTTGTTTTCGCATAAAAAAGATAGTATGTGTATTGAAGAAAATATTTCGTAATCAGCATACTTGAAGATTGGTTCAATGATCCATTGAAATCAATATGTGACCTTATTGTATTGTTATTGAATAGTGTTGGCAAATCCGTTCAGGAAGTTAAAAAGATTTTTCCTTCTGTAAATTTTATTTATAAGCATTTACAATGAATCAGTTCTATATTTAAATTGTGCGTGGTGATATGGAGGAATACGGTGCCAATTTTTGTCAACTTTGCTATTGAATAATAATACCAAGGACATTTTGTAATGTAACGAGGCTCGAAACGCGTTTGGTCTACATGTCACTTGAAAATATTGCATTGACCATGACTGTTGTTACTTTGATTTTATCCCTCATGCATAATAGGGGTACCTAGAACAAACAATGAAGCATTTAAGAGATACACTTAAATGAGACTTCAATTAAAAGAGCTAGTGTCTAACTTCATATGGGCATTATATTTAAATTAAAACTGGTTAACATTTTCCTGTCTACCCCTATGCCACCTTCTTTACTAAGGCTCTGCTCAGATTTCATTCAAGTTTGGGTGAAAAAGGTCATTAGACTCCATTTTGTCACAAACAATACATCAGCAATTAAACGTTAAATCAGAATGAATTTTTGAAGCCACTGGGACACATGTGGTTTTCTTTGAGTTTCATGTTTCCTCACATCATTGAAGTCACTTTTCCCTCACCGCTGTAGGTTCGATCCCTCATGGGCCCAGAAATGTCGGTGGTTCTGCCCAGGTGCCCGCCCATGCACAAAAATTGGCCAGATGGGCACTCGGGTCTTCCTCCACCAATGGAAGCTGGAAGCCATATGACCTTAACTGTTGGTGCGAATATAAAATCCAATTCATTTGCTCCCACATCAAGATTTCGACAACTTATATTGAATGATTTGTAAGTCAAGCGCTTCGGATCAATTATTTTGTTTGTACAGTGTTTTACGACATTTTCAACACATGTAAGGTTATATATGACGTTTGATTTTTTTTGTGGTTGAGGCAGACCTTGGAAGAACCAGTACCTCATGCCAAATGTAAGAATCTACACTTTCTCACAAGATAAGCTCCCAGTGGGATTCAACCCCGCAGCAGTGAGAGGCAAGAAGGTTTGCAAGGCAACGTTGTTAACGTCCACGGAGACGCTTTAGATCAAGTTAAAAACAATAAATATACACTTATAGGTTAGTTAATGTTGAACTAGAGGTCAGGCATAATAATTAGGATGACAATTATATTGAAATATAACAATCCATGATGATATAGACGGTGAGGTCCAAATTCTCTTTGTCACTGCTTATCCAGGCAGTGGGGTAAAACTGTTCATTAAAGGTCTTCATCGTCATCTCTGTATTGTTTCAGGTGCTACTCTTATGAGGTGGCAGAAAATGTTAATTTGTCGTTTTTGTCCTGTCCATTAAAGATCTTCATCGTCATCTCTGTATTGTTTTAGGTGCTACTCTTGAGAGGTGGCAGAAAACAATGATCGTGGCACCAGTGAAAAATGGAGTACTTACAGCAGCACTGCAGTTCTAAAGGTGAGACATTTCTAAGCCCATTCTGCATATTTTTATATCAATACACATTAATGGAGAGTGGGAATGCAATGTTCAGTCGTGTTGGCGCCATATAACCTTTCCGTGTCGGTGTGCCATAAAACCCCAATTCAGTTTACATAGAACACAGATTATGCTACAAGATCAAAGGAGTTATTTCTCTTAGACATTTGGTCAAGTGTATTTATTACCATATACTACCTGTATCAGCACCCCATGGGCATTGCATTTTACAAAAGGGGGGCATTTTTTTCAGACCATAATTTTTTTCCATAATATTATTTAGCACACAGTAAAAAACACTTAGCATCGTTTTGTTGAACACATTGTTAATACATCAAAAATATATATATATAAAAAAAAATCCCTTTCTTAAACGAGGGTTGTATAGTCTACGAAATTCAATAGAGGTAAATATGATTGTAAGTGGAGCACAGAGATATAAAGATAAAGAGATAAAGTATACCGGTACGAGCATTAGTTTAAGAACATAACACCTACGATATAAACGTTACTTGGTCCTGTTGTGTGATTCATTTGTGTCAGCAATAAAATACTGAAAATTATGTTAAATTAGTCTATGTAGAAAACTAGACGATATGTATTTTTGCCAATAATCTTTGTTGTACAGTTCTATACAGGTTACAGTGGGGTTTGTTTTTCTTAGCCATTAATGGTCTATATTTCCTTATCTTTTTTTCCCAATTGAAAGGAAACAATAAATAAAATAAAAAAGAAGCATTAGTGTGACGTACTGAGAACTAAACAATTTTAAATGCCTCAGTTGACCTTAGAATACTGAAAACGGTATTAAATATACCATTATTAAATGATGTTTTACAGTATTAAATCCAATTTTATGAACATTCGTACTCAAATTCCCAATTGTTAGAGTACGGGTTATGTTCCCAAGGTAAAGTAAAAGAAAAAACGCTGGATTATTTTTAAACTACCGCAATCAGCACAAACTGTGAAAATTGCGTCGGTTAGTATATATGTAGTCTTTTCATAGATGTGAGAAGATTGCCTTCCGTGGTTATATTTAATGTTTTAAGAATGATGTCCCCTTTTGTGGAATCCCATAAGGCATTCCAAGTGCATAAACAAAAGAAAAAAATAGACTTCAAATAATCCTGAATATTTTTACATATAACTTGCAGTTTAATATGGTTACACTTTTATCTAGACTGTGCTATACTTGAATAAATAAATACTAATTTGACAAAAGGGTGTATTGATCAATAATCAGCATATACTCAAGGTCATGTATGTATTGCCTATAACCGTTGTGGTTGCCGGGGTAGAATACAACCACTGCAAACACACCGTCACATGCAGAGGGGTAGGACCCCCGCCATTCATATTCATTTAGTCATTTTTTGTTCATGCTCATTAAAGGTCTTCATCATGACCCCTGCATTGTTTCAGGTGCCATCTCGCTCAAATCACTAAGAGCAGTGGCAGAAAAAAATAAACGTGGCTCCAGCGTAAATGGAATGTCTACAATAGAATTTGCAGTTCAGGGTGAGAAGGTCCTAAGCCCATTCTCCATATTGTATCTCGAGGTACATGGAGGATGAGCCTGGCATGTTCATGCCTGTTAGGCGCCATATAACCTTTCATGTGTTGGTGCGCCTTAAAACACAATTCGATTCAATTCACATATTTATCAAGTATGTATTTATAGTACAATGGTAGCACTGCCTAGACAAATGTGTAAACATATTATACTGAAAGTGTCATGCAAAAATATCCAAGATTATTTGAGTTCTAATTTTTTTCTTTTTCAAATGCAATCCCAATGGGATTGCACAAAAGGAGACATAATCCTTAATGCAAATCATAGTGAACATTTTGTGCTTTATGTTCAGTTAAAAATTAAACAATGACAATGTCAACTATGAATGTATTTTTGTTTGGTTTTCAAAATTGTCTTCATAGGGTATAAATAAACAGGGACATTGTCAGACAGAAATAGCAGCAAGGATGCAATAAATGAAATGAGTTCATTACAATCAGTAGATGTTCTAAGGTTAATTGATACTTAACTATTTTAAATAAACCAATAAATAAAAAAAAAAATGATTCAATTTGTCTTAATAGGATATATAGACCGTGAGCCATACACTTTTTTGTTACCATCTCAAGGGACATGATAGCAGTGTGAACAAGGTAGCTGATTCCTGATATTAGAGTTATCTCCCCCTTTTAAGCAAAACTCTTGTTTCTTTAAAAAAAATCGTTTTCGCTGAAACTAGAAGAGCTACAGGTCTAATATTTTGCATGTTTTATACATTTAGGGTCCTCTACCAAGTATTTATAAAATGGTGACCCAGGGTCAATTATGGCCCAGCCCCGGGGGTAACATTTTTTCATACAGTTATATAGGAAATCTTTAAAAAATTAATAATTTTCTCTAAAACTGTAAGAGCTAAGGTCCCATATTATGCATGAAGCATATGGTCCACTAGCAAGTTTGTTAAAATGTTGACCCTTGGGTCATATCTGGTTCCGGCCCAGGGATCATATATTTACATAGAGTCATATAGAAACATCTTTAAAATCTCTTCTTTAAAAAAAACAAAAGCCAGAGGTCTACTATTTTGCATATTGTACAAGCTTATGGTTCTCTACCACTTTTGTTCAAATCGTGACTCTGTGTCTGGAGTTAAAGTTTTACAAAGAGTTATATAGGAAATTTCATAAAAATATTCCTTTTCTGATAGTACAAGAAGAGGTCTAATACGATGCATGTAGCATAAGAGTATCGATCTCTACCAATTTATTTTGTTCAAATGGTGATCTTATGGTCAAATTTCGCCCGGTCCCGTGGTCACATATTTACATAGAGTTATGTAGGAACGTCTATAAACATCTTCTCTGAAACTACAAAAGCTATAGATGTAATAAGCTACATGTAGCTTACGATTATTGTCCTGTACCAAATAATTTAAATGGTGTCCCTTGAATCAAGCCTGGAATCAAATTTGGCCCTGTCCCGGGGTCACACTATAACATTGAATTATATAGGAAAACATATTCAAACAGCTTCTCTGATACTTCAAAAGCTAAATAATAGTTCGCATGTACCATAAGCTTATGATCCTCTACCTAGTTTGTTCAAATGGCGACAATGGGGTCAAATATGGCCACTACGGGGGTCACAGATTTATATAAAGAAATTGTTGTTGTTTCTTAAAACATGAGAGCACTTTGAGACAAGGCGAGTGGGTCTCTTGTTTATGGCTTGAAGTTGTACACTTTTCATAAAATCACTTCAAAAGTTTTATGCGAACTTAAGTATATAGAGAATGTGACTTTTGATAAGGTATTCCATTATAAAGACTTAACCATGTTTACAAATCGCATATTGAATAAATCCACGAACTAAAATCACGAAGTAGACCACTGCATTTTCGACAAATTGCAAAAAAAAAAAAGAATGAAAAAGAAATTTACGGTTTAACTGTTGATTTTTATGTGTTTGTTATACACATTTTAAAATAACCCGCCAAATTACGACAAAATTACACTACAAAAACAGTAATAATGCATATGTGTCGCTTAAAAGTATATGTTTATTCATGGCGTTTTGTAATATCCGTAATTGAAGAAGTGTAAAATGAATTATCCATTTTTGTTTTTTTTGTCTGGCTGGTTAAACCTTTTTATATTGTATCTATAGAGTTTTGATTCTCAAACGATGTAAGTTATGTATATACCTCGTGGTCAGTAGGTTTAGAAACGATGTACATATGTTGTAAAATGTGGCTGTTGTTGGCGGGATAGTTACTTTAACTGCAGTAGCACCTGTATGTCGGATATTGCTTTTAGAGAAAACATCAGTAAACTAACCGTGATCACTAAATGTAATCTATCTCGATGCACTGGGTACCGATTCTTATCTGGAAGCGTTTAGTGTTTTTTTTATATCTTATATGTATGTTATATTGTCACATTAAGTTATATTATTTAAATCAGATAATATGTACTGAGTATTCTTAATTGTCCTGTTTTATCCCAAGGCATTACAATTTCCAAGTTTATCAAAACAGCAATGAGCTGGGCATATATAAGGCTTGCAGGCATATTGCAATTCGACATACATGAACTTGATGCTAACTTGCTAGATAAGAGAGACCGTTGTGAACCCAGCTTCTTGGATATAACCTTTATAACGGATTAACATTTTAGTATGTATTTTAATGCAGTCATCCTGCTTGAGCGCATACAGCCTGCTGATGCAGTGGATAGCACGGGGGACTTTAAATTGTGTCGGTGTGTTCTTGGGCAAGACACTTTTACACTCTTCCGTCGGATGGGGACGTAAACCAGGCGATCCCGTGTATCGCTTGTTTTTTATCTCCCATCATGTTAAAGAAACATAGGTGTCTATTCGTCAGTAGGGCAGGTTCCTAAATGCCTATATATCCATCCCCCCACACCCCACCCCCCCATCCCCACCCCCACCCCAACCCACACACACACACTCCCTCTCTCCTCCAAGTAGGGTTGATGCTTACTATCCTAGGTTAATTCCATGCTCTAAATCAAGTACGGAGAACATCACAACCTATGTTTAAATACATATCCTAAGCACAACTGCACCAATACTAACAAATAGTTGCCATGGTAAGTAGTTAGTACAGTGATCTGGGTATCACCCTAAAGATATTTCTTCGTCGACGCCGTGTGGTTCCCGAGCAAGAATATGACCACTACATATCCATGCATAGGGTAAAATTTCCCCGAATTCATGTTAATTTTGCCATTTTTGTTCATTATTTTCATCATGAAACCTGTATTGTTTCAGGTGCTACTTCAGTGGTGGCAGTGATAGTGGCTCCAGCGAAAAATGAAGTGTTTACTAGATAATTTGCAGCAACTCTGTAGTTCTGCAGGTTAGAAGGTTCTAGGCACATTCTGCAAATTTTTATCAAAATGTTAATGAAGAGTGAGCCGGGTCGAATGTTCATTCATGTTGGCGCCATATAACATGTTTGTGTTGGTGCGCCGTAAAACTCCAATTCAAATCAATTCATCTTCGTCGATTCTTTTTTCAGTAACACAAAAATGATTCGTGCAAATGCATATACTACTATTTTTACATTTCATATGCAGAATTCTTCATTATGTTGTATATGGGTGGGGTAATTCAGGTGTAAAAATCCTTAAAATATGCATAAATTGTAATTAAAAAGTATTAAAATAGACAACTTTTAAGATTTTGCGTTGCAATATGCAATGTTTAATTCATGTATTTATGTGTAATGCATAACCAAATGTGTAATCATAATAAGTATTGCCATGACGCATACACCTAAAAAATACTTTTGTTTTAAAAAACACGTTTAAACCGCACATTTCCTTTATCTAGGAACCTTTGGACTATGTATCGTCTGTGCAATGTATGTATATATCAGAAAATGTTAATACTATTTATGTTGCAGTTACTTTGAGGAAGGCTTACACTTCCAGTGTGGCATGTGTCTCAACTTATCAGGCATACTGAACAGTGAACACATGTGTACAATGCCATGAACATTGCTTAGTACTTAATTTCATCAATATATCATAACAATCCCTTATTCATATTATAATAGTATTTAAATCATGTAGAAAGGTTGTAAATTACTAAAATCTTACAAGTTTACACATATATGTAAAAAATATTAACTAAACTAAATGCATACAAATGTGTCAATAGTGGGTGGGGTATATTGACTTCTAATTTGAAGCAAATAGAGATTTTAAACTGAATTCAGTGCTAAAAAAGAGCTTATTTATGCTTTATGTAACTCAACGAATTGTAAACTTAAGTGCATCTTTAAAAAGTACATCAATAATTATTCACACAAGCATGACATTCAAAAATGAATTTCAAAACGTATATGAAAGCGCTACAATGATAACCTATTAATGTTAGATTTTTTTTATATAAGCTACCTGTTCCAGATTGCTATCATGGAAAAATGTAATCTATATACATTGCTCTTTTCAAAAAGTGATGGTAGAATTTGTCTCTTGAGTTGGTAACAATATCGAAAATGTTGGGTCCTGGCTCAAGACCTAATAACTAAACAGCAACACCGTCAGACAGAAATAGCAGCTCGTAACAAGGAAATGAGTTCATTCTAAACGGTGTTCTTTGACTATCAGATGTGAATATTTATGCGTCAGCTGTTACTTTTGAGAAAATTGGTTGTTAGTGAATTTAGCAAGCATAACCACTAGTACAGTGATAGTGCATTCTATTGGAATCAATATGCATACAATTCTAAAATGAATATATTATCAAGTTGTATTATTTTGTTTTCAGATGACTAGCCATTTCTGTAATCAAGGGACCACTAGAGGCCATTGTGTATGTGTTTGGTACTGAGTCTGTAGGAAGACTATTATATTATAATCATCTGGTATCTCCCACAACAGAGCTAGTGTAAGTGACATCGGTACTTTCTATTTTTCCATTGACCTGTCTGGAAAAAAAAACGAGTGTGCTGCGAAAACTGTCATATTGGCTTTTTATCCTCCGCCAAAGGCGGGGGATAAGGTAATAGTGTCTCTTTGTCCGTCTGTTCGTTCGTACGTCATACTTTCTTGTCCGCGCTATTTCTCAGTAATCCTTAGTTGAAATTTCGCGAAACTTGCTGGGAAGCATCAATGTCAAGTGGAGATGCGCATCTCGTGTTCCGGTTCAATGATTTTCCATTATGGCCCTTTGATTTTTTTTATAGAAAGTACTTGTTAGCTTTGATTCTGCAAATATCAGAAAGCTTCACTCTTCCATTTTGTGTTTTCGTACTATTCTGACCAAGGAACTGACATAACAGTCTGATATTTTACATTATATGTCTATATTCTTCAATGTTCCGTCACTTCCACTCGATGACCGATAACTATAGACTTGGTTACCTGCTAAGCAGCAATGGTCGATAAGGGACCGACCATTTTGATCTCTGTGAGGGTGGGGTGGGGGGGGGGGGGGGGGTGAACTTGAAAGCCAGAATTTTTTTTTTTAAGTTTTACTATTCGTAGAATAAGAAGAGCTGTTGTAGATCTACTCAACGTCTGCGTCGTCATGTTGGTTTTCAGTTGTTAGCCAAGTCCTGTTATTTCAGCAACCACTGGTCAGTGAAACTTGAAATATGTCATCAGTACCATCAAGGACTCTGGTAGACACAGGTTCCATATTTAAGCAAAAGCATGTTTTTTTATTACTTTGAATTTCTGGTTAAAGTTCTTTTTTGACAAAGTCCATTTATTTTAACAACTTAAAGTCGTACATCAACAAAACTTCAGTAAAGCTTGAAATATCAAGGGCACTAGTAGATACATGTTCCATATTAACTCTGTATTGCATTTAAGCAAAGTTATGTGTGTTTTTTCGACTTCAAAATGCTGGTTAAAGTTTTTAGGCAAGTCCTTTGTTTCAATAGGTGATTGTTAATTATTAATACAACTTCAGTAAAGCGTGAATGCTAGCAGACACATGTTCCATAACTCTGTATTGCATTTTAGCAAATTATGGCCCTTTTTCTGGATAAATATTTTCTGTATTGTATTTTAGAAAATGTGTAGCCTATAATTTTCGACTTAGAATTGCTTTTATTTTATTTGTTGGCAAGTCCATTTATTTCAATACCCACTAGTCATATATCTCAGCCAAAGGAGCTTGACAAGTGTCATCACTTACAGTGTTTCATAACTTTTTATTCATTTTAGCCAGATGATATTTTCTTTTTCAACTTAGAGTTTCAGTTAAAGTTTTTTTAAGCAGCTTCAGATATTTCAATGAAACTCACTGCATACATCCAATAACAATGGCAAGCCTGTATATATCATTAGCCCCATAAACCCCACACCTTCCCCACTCCTACACCACCACCACCATCACCCCAGATAAACAAACATTTATTATATTCTTCAGTTACCATGTCTGCATCCATCCTGTTCTCTTCCATCCCCTTCCCAACACCCTACTCTCAACCCCCATCTCCAATGAAAATATTGTTTTTTTCCCTATTCAGTAACACTTCACTTCCCCTCCCCACCCTCTTCAAGTTCATATTCTTTCTGGGATATTGAAGGTCTTGCTTTGATATTTGGTATATATGTTCACTGACCACCCCCTCCCCGCACCCCTACACCCTCACCTCAGTCGCCACTACCTATTAACCTCCACAATTAAGACTTGACCTTGTGAATGAACTGGCACCATGGTTGGTGAGACAGAAGTGTCAGTGACCTTGTTTAAAATTGACCTTGAATAGTGGAGAATGCTGTCCTTTTGACAGTTCTTTTCTTTCCATATTTGGTGGATAGAACTTCAGGTGCTGGTGTTAATATTTAGTTATGCTTGTACTTGTCTGCTTTCTATGTGAGCCCTCTTTTGCTCTTCAGAATTATGAATTGATTGGATGTTTTGTTTTGGTAGGGGATCGTTTTGTACTGGGTAATGACTACCATGTTCCATACCATTCTTATTAACACTGGCATATAGCGCATGGCTTTGTCTGTAACCTGGCATTGCATGTGGCTGAAGCTGCTTCTTACGTCCATTTACTTGTTGATGATATTCACAAAGTCCATCGCACAAGTACCAGGACCCTTGTATTGTAATACTATCATGCTGCATTGATTACTGACATGCCCAAAGTACATCATATCTATAACTGTCATGGCTACTCTTTACCTCATTTTCTACTACCATGACCACTGCATATTGCAAGTATTACTATCATGACCAATGTATATCACATTTAGTACTACCATGACTACTAAGACTAAATACCGCATTTATTACTACCATGACCACTGAATACCCCATTCATTTATACCATGACCACTGAATACCCCATGTATTACTACCATGAGCTATGCATACTACATTTATTACTACCATGACCACTGATACCATATTTATTAATAATATACCTCATGTCAAACATCCATGTTCAATGTTCAAAGACTGTTATTTTCCCATTTTTGTAATATCGCATATCGCTTGTAATGTGGAGTGAGTCACTGAATGATAGTATTTTTTTTTGTAATGTCACCCCAGTATAATACTGTCTTATGATTGTGAAGTCAAAGCAAGTTTATAATTATGTATTGGGATGTCCAATGCTGAAAAGTGTATGTCTACATATACAAACGAAAATCAGTGAACATTTACTAAAATGGCTGACACAGTTTGCACAACTTTCTGAAGATGATTTGAAGTTTACTCGTGAGTTCACAGCCGAAGATTCCGAAAGAACATAAAGAACCATCCGCCAAAAAATGTTTTCTAGGCGCTGAGAATAGTGATTTTGAACAGAGAGAAGTGACTATGTATTTCAAGGGACTATTTAGCAGAAACAAATATATTTTTCAAGCATATTTTTCAGTATAATAAAAAAATAAATAGCCTTAGAAGGTTGACAAATGTTCACTGTCACCCTCACAGGATTGCAATATTTACATACTACCATGACCAATGTATATCACATTTAGGCCATTATTTTTTATTATTTTTAAGAACCATCAAGACAGAGAATAGCTGTAGGAGGAAGTGAAGAAAATAAAAAATAAACTATCAAATTCCCTAGGGAATAATAAAATACGTAATTCGTAAAACAAATTATCAAAAAATAATGGCCTTATTACAACCATGACTTATACCACATTAATTATAACCATGACTTTATATGAATATCATGTTCATTACTACCTGATGATCGATGTATACCAAATTACTACCATGATCACTTTATAACACTTTATACAACACATTTACTGCCACCATTGCCAGTGTATACTGCATGACTAATGTATACCACATGTATTTATGCACATTTATTACAATCAGGAATACTATCACTGTCTTCAACTTGAGATTTCAATAAACTTCTGAGCAGAAGTTGTGGATGTAGCCAGATTGTGGTTAAACATATCCATGTTGAATCCAGTGGCTGATGAAGTATATCTATATTTATCTTATAGACTGAAGAGGGAGCCAGATTGTTTTCCTCTAACTGGACTCAGAGCCAGATTATTTTTTTCCAACAATTTGAGGGACTGTTTATTTTTTTTCCTTCAAGTCAGAGCCAGGATATTTTTTTTCAGCAATTCAAGGGCCAGTATATTTTTTCAAAAAAATCCCCCCCCCCCCCCCCCCAAAAATCAAAATGGTCGGTACCTAAGTCGGACTCCCTCTTAATAACGATTACTATCGAATGGTCACCTTTTCACATGCATGGTTATGATGAAGACTTTTAATGATTACGACACAAAATGAACATGAAGGGGGTGGGGTCCCACACATCTGCCTTTAGTGGAATTTGCAGTGGTCCTATTTTACACTCGGTAGCCACATGGGGCTATATGTCAGTTATTAAGTCAATATTAATTAATTTTAACAAAAGAGGATATCAAACGCAGTTGTTTTTTCTTTAGGCAAGTATTTATGGACTTAACCCGAGTTAAATTGACGAAACTGAAATGTACGAGGGGTGTTCGAAAGGAAATATGCTCTTCGGAGAATTATCTTGCTAAAACTGACTGAAATGCTGAAATTTCTATGACGCTTTTCAAAATATTCTCACGATTACAAATGCATTGTTTCAACCTGTCAATCTATTCCCGAAAAGCGTCATGGTAAGCTAATGTTGATATACTCCCGAACCACTGATTTATAACTGAACCAAGAGCCTGTCTTGAATGATATCTGCGGCTGGAAAGGAAGTTTTTCATTTCTGGAAATAGGAAAAAGTCGCAGGGTGCTAGATCTGGGGAGTACGGAGGATTTGGAATGACGGTAACTTTTTTTCGACTTCAGGAAATTGGTTACAACTTCCGACTTATGAGTCGGTGCAATGTCATGCAAGAGACGAACATATCGGAAACCTGTAGTTGGGCGCCGTTTTGGAAGTATTTCTTCAGTTTTTTAGTCACCACATTACGGTAAAATATGCTTGTGACACTTTTACCCTTCGTTACTGGAAGTTATACTGCTAAACCTTGATTTGTAAAAAATATAGCATACATAATATTCTTCGCTGCGTTCTTTTGGCAATAATAGGTTGGTTTTTTTGGCATGTTTATTTGCACAGATCGTGTTACCCACCTTTCTCACTGGTTGGAAATAATATACCCACGTTTCGTTACCTGTTACCACATTTGCAAATTGCCTTTCGTCATATTTCGGGAACATTTTCAGCAACCTTTTGGCCAACATTATGCGTACCTTCTTTTGCTCATCAATCAAAAGGTGACTAACCCTTCGGACAGACTTTTACGATACGTTTCAGTATTAAATGAACTGTGGATAGTGATATCCCTACAATACGAGGAATCTGACGCAGTATTTCAGTGTATCTTGCATCAGTTTCAATAATCTGTCTCACTTTCGACACTACATTTTTGGTGGTGGCGGTCTTCGGCCGGCCAGATTTTGGAGCATCTTTGACAGATTCTACACCAGACGCAAATTTCTATTTCCAGCGCAGAACTGTTGTATAAGGTACATTGTAGCATCCAAAGGCATTTTCTATTTCGGTATAAATCTGCTGGAGCAAACATTGATGTAATAAATACTGATAAAGGTGATCCCTTGGTAGCAACAAACACAATTAAGAGAATAAAGCAGCAGACTCGGTTTTATTGAGTCTGTTCATGAGAAGTAATGAAAGAAGTAACACCTCTCACGCCCCCTAGCACCGGCTTAATTTCCTCAATATTATCTACTCGCTTCCCAACCATTTCTATCAAACAGTGGTCAACGACTGACTATATTGAAATGAAGTTTATTTAGAAAACGGGTTCACCTACACATTCATGTATACATATCACTGTGTAGGTATTAGTATTAAATAGAGCTAGCCATGTGTATAAATATCAATGTAAAATTACACGTGCTTCTCGAGAAATTCGCCGAAGTGCATTTCTGTTCGAACACCCCTCGTATTTTTTATTCAATAAACATGAGCAATTGTTCAAACCTGATAATTACTGTATATACACATTTGGATAAATTTGGTTATACGCACACAAAAAAAGCCATGAGAAAAAAAGGAAAGACCGATGTAATCTTGTCATGTTGGCACCATTTAAAACGAGTATGTTTTTGACATCTGGTAAGCAGTTCATGAATACAAAAAGAAGAATAAACTCATTTAAAGGTGATAATGATGTTATTTAATAATGCATATGTTGTGTAATACAGCTAAGTAATACTATGAAATTCAATAACACAAAAGTTATCCAAATCAAAGGCTGTACCAGTTTAATTACTGTCATGGCAATTGATATACACACGCATTCATAGACATGCTATTTTATGTTAAAAATTACATGTTATAATTATGTAATCATGTAAAAAGTTATTAAAATACATACTTAATACACTAAATATTATGCAACCGCTTTTAATAAACAAAACATGTCATGGAATTGTGTTAATGTTTAGACCGTATCAAAACTATTGGAGGTAATTAAATCACCGTATACAAATAACTGGAGGGAAAGTTTAGATATATTGAAGACAATATCTCGAACTACTACAGGTTGTCTTCTTTATATTCGAATGGAATAGCGTTTTAATGATTAAATGTATTTTATATTAACATGTTAACCTAGCTGCAAATTTCACAACAAATCCGTCATAAAATATTAACCACTGCGTTGCGGTTGTTATTGACCACGTAGCATGCGGCGTTGCGTGTATAAAAACGTGACATATTTATATATTAAGTGTAATAATAAAATGCAAATGAAGGTCGAATCACAGTTCTGTCTTTTCCGTCTAGCTCGGTGTACATCAGAATTACCTCGTCGATTTCCGTAACCGTTTAAAATACTCGGTTGTGGAGATCGAGAGGTAAATCCGTTTTCCGTTTCACACGGAGAAGACCGCATCATCATACAAACATAGACGTCGGCATACAACAATGTTATATATAAACACTTACATTAATAAATGTTCCTTATGAGGCATTGTTGGACCTAGGCGATGAATAGAATCTATCATTTCGTATTTATTTACTATTCAATTTATTAAACCTGTTGGATAAAACTGATATGATGCTCGGAACAATCTCTTAGAATCAGACCCTTTATCACGCTACGAAACTCTACGCTACGAAGGATCTGGCAACACTGCATTGGAGGTCGCGTCAGATTGACCCTACGATTAGCCAATCAGATTTCAGCCTACAAAATTGCACGGTATAGACTGTTTCACTGCGCATGTCGAGTTTCAGTAAAATGCTCCGGAGCAGTCTACGCTCGGTATTGAAAGAGACAATGTCCGTAATGTTTAGCTTATAAAACATAAAATAATTGCGTTGACAAACATAACACACCAACCAACCAGTATTGAATATTTACTGAAAAAAACAAAACAAGATTGTTTGACGGTACAAAAAAATGTACCGACCGATTCGTGGGACCAATATTACATATGAAATGTTATAAATGCATTCAAAACAGATAAATTGATTGTCATTAGCCAAAAGCTTTAAAAGAATAAATATCCATACAGTCAGCAGTACATAATCCACTTGCACAATATATAAATCACTTGCACACATCTTATACAAAAAGCTAGTGTGTTAGAAGGTAGTCTGTATGGTTTGTGCACGAGCTTGTGATACTCCGTATATGCACCAGATTCTTTCGAGATTTATGGATCTCAAATGAGTTACCATTTAATATCAAATAATTACATTAAAATTGCGATGGCCAACGCAATTTGATACATGAGTTTCATGAAAAAGATAGGAATATGGAATACCTTGTTTTCCGATGATAAAACGGGGTAATGGAGTCAAAGAACTCATTTGAAATACTTGCAAATGTATTAGACACTGTAGTTATATATATATCTAGATTAAAATTAAATAGCGGTTAATGGTGTATTCTAAGAGCAGAACTAGAATGAGAATCGCGTGAGGTTCTGAGGTCGCTCTACAGACCAACATGTCTCTTATAACACAACAGGCAATATAAAATATTAAAAATATTATAAACTTTTTTGTAATGTAATGAAATGTTAGAGAAGAATATAATTTTTCGTCTTTTACCCTGGATGTTCAACACTTATTTTCATTTTTCCATCAAATGTGTTACCCATCTAACGTCGCGACTGAACATAAAGAAGTGCTTCATCTCAAGCAGTTCAGAGTTATGTAAAAAGCTCAACATTTGATCAACTTGACCAGAGAGTATGTCCTTGACATTGAAATACTCACTATAGTACTCAATATATTCGTAATAAAACAAACCTTCATATCAAATTTTGTGAGGCATATGCCAATTTTCTCGTTATCTAACACATCCGAAATATTATTGAATTGAATTGAATTGGGCTTTTAAAGCGCACCGACACATGAAAGGTTATTTGGCGCCTAACAGGAATGAACATGCCAGGCTCATCCTCCAAGTACATCGAGATAAAATATGGAGAACGGGCCTAGAACCTTCTAATCCTGAACGACAGAGTTGCTGCAAATTCTATTATTGAAACAAACCTTCAAATATTATTTGGTGAAAAAAAAGACGTTTACTAAAATATTCTTTTCAACGAACTGAAATCCTTCATTTCTACCAAATCAAGGGGAATAACTTTGGTAAATCTGCACCAGGTTTACCCAATGTCACCGATATCCAAGACCGTATTACAACACACCATAAAGGTATATTTGGTGAAACTTAGAAGCAACGGATTGTCATTTGATTTGGTAAAAACAACAGACATCTGTTGTCGCGCCGAGCTGGAAATCAGTGTCCGATTTTATATATTAAAGCAGCGTAGACAGGATTATGTTAGAGTGTTAGAGACCTTGTCAGCGACAGCTAGAAGAAAGCCGGACTCGCCATTTAAAGCCATGTTGTAAACACGCTGAATACAAAGTTAAAATCGGAGAATCCGTATTATTTAGACAATTATACAACTCGATACTGACTAGTGAATACTCCACAGAGTTGAACGTTTCTTATTTTGAAATAATCAAGGGAAATAACTCCTAAGCATGTGTCAGTTTAAAATTGGGTAAAAATTGGAAACAATTCACTCAAGGTATACATTTACGGAACACGGACGGACGACGGATGGATGCACCCAGCCAGTAGAGATAAAAATACAAATTACAATCAAATCTTCCATCCAGTGGAACTCCAAGAAAGCTAACAAGTTAGGAATTAAAATATATACTGAGACCAAGCATAAACTCGATAATAACTTCAATTCTCAGGTAAACGAATTTTAAAACTGATATAAATCTAGCAACATAGAAAATCAAGTATGTTAGGAAAACAATCAGTCACACGTTTGCTCTACACATACTAATATATCACCATTTCTCGCGAATGCGAAATGAAAACAACTAAATAATTTCATGTTTGACTTAAAGCCGGATAAAATCAACGAATGAATAAATAAATGGTTTTATAACCCTTTAACAGCTTGTGTTATATCGGGTTGGAATGGGCAAATGGTGATGAAAAGCATGGCAATGATGGAATGGAAAAAATTATAACAGATTATAGGGAATGATCGTTCCAGGTCCACTCTCCATATTCATCTAGATACAAATATGCAGAATAAGCCACTATTTCTTTCACTGGAGTCGCGATCATTGTTTTCTACCACCACTCAAGTAGCACCTGAAACAATACAGGCATGATGACGAGACCTTTAATGAGCATGGCAAAAAATTACACCATGAACATGAATTCGCGTGGATGTTACCCCTCTGTCTGGATAAGCAGTGGCCCTATTCTTGCCCGGGAACCAAATGAGGCTGGAAATGAATAACATGTTCTCGATCGCCATTCCATTGAAACACATGGTATTCAATGTCCAGTTCCGATAGAGGGAATTCCACATTAAAACACAGGTTTTTCAATGCCCAGTTCCCATAAAAGGAATTCTACCTCCTGCTGATAAATACATTATTTCTTTGATTCATCGCCAACTGGGGTCTTGGATACAATTTATAGAAAATCATGCAAAACGGCGTTCTAAAATGAGTGATATAAATCTACTTATTCTAAAATTAAAGGCGAGTTGGTTCAAACGATTATTTTACAAAAACAATTAAGGATTAAGAACTCAATATAATACAACAATTCAGAAATTTACAGTCATTGACAAAATACTTGATATACCCATGATCATCTTTGTGTTTTACTTATATTTCTAAAGCTGCCTAGTTCGTTTCCCAATACAATTAAACGTCAATAATATACAAGTTAACAGACTCGAACCTCAGTAACTTTATAAACATGACCATTGTAACATTCAAGTCAAAACACTTCTAATTGTATAACATTTTTAACAATATGGTATTATATACAAAAAGCAACCGTAAAAGCAATAGCACTTACATATGAGAATTTAAACAATGTTGCTAACTAGATAATTGCTCTACAACATAATAATACATACTATTGGAACTGGGAACGGTACATTTTCATTTGTAGTTTAGTTGCATAAGTCAATCGAATGTTGTTGTGAGGTTATATACGATAGATAGGAAGAGAGATATATAGGCATTACTTTCATCATTTTGTTCGAAATATACTGACTGTTTATGATCATTAATTATTATAATATACACTGACGAAATCGATACATGTAAATCAAAACAACGATGAAAGCTAATATGGACTACATCAAATTGGAGCACAAATTGGACTACATTACCCACAAGGCAAAATACTGAATAGTCAAAAAATGGAGAATCATATTTATCAACATCTCCTACACGGTGAAACTCGATTTTCTCTACTCGAATCCCGAAATTGTCAACTCGAAACTCGATAATCTTAACACGATATTCCATCAACTCAATTCGAAACTCGATAATGCCAACTCGAAACTCGATTTAATCTACTCGAAACTCGATATTTTCAACTCTAAATCTCGATATTTTCAACTCGAAAGTCGATACTTGAATAAAAAAAAAAACCTACATGACATAATATTAAATAGTATCAAAATGAAGAATCATATGAGAAGACATACTGTCAAAAACTCTGCGGTTAAAACATGTCAGAACATTATCAATTACAATTTCTCGAAACTATCAAGAAGCTTAAACGCAGAGGTTTGCACTCACAAGAAGATATCAAGCAATAAAAAAAGGAACACGCGTGACTCACTTGAATAAGTACTATTACTGAAAACTTAAAAACAAAAGTGTGTCTTGGGACAAAAAACTAAAACTTATTATCGGGTCCACTTTTTGGACTTCATCATCCACAAACAGTAAAATCAAAGGAACGAGCACCAAATTAGATAATCAATATTACGAACACATATAAAACGCTTTTCAGGAAACATGTTGCTATATAAAAACGATAATGAGTTCATTTAGGTATATTTTCTTTATGCAGGCAATCATATGAACACATTCTTTATATGCTTTTTCAAGAAATGTGTTGCCATATAAAAACGGATATGAGTTCATTTAGGTATATGGTACATAATAAGTAATTTCAGCATTAAGGCTGACTAAGTAAAACACAATCGTTCTCATATTAGACGGATGAGTAGTATGATTCTCAGCTTGCTTGGGTATCACTGATAGATTTTTTTGTATAATGGCGTAATTAAATGCCTAGGCATGTAAACAAATATTGTGTTTGTTTAATTTGAACTCATTAACTGTAGGCAGAGGATCTTTTTTAAAGCATCCATTACATATACAAGCAGAACACATACATCTTATTTTACATATTGATAACAGTAACATACACATGAGACAGCCTTCAAACAAAGTGTAGTAATATTCATTAATCAATTTATGCAGGCACATATGTATAAGAAATATGTATATAAGTCTGAACATAAATTGGAAATCCTTGGTAATACATACATCGTGGATGATACATAACAAAGTATCACACTCTGCGCTAGTAAAGAGTATACAAGTTAATACTTTGTGTATGGAAATGTTCTCAGAAAACTCAAAAAAAAATACCAAACACGTCTAATAAGTATGTAAACATTGATTAACATTAACACAAATAATTCTCGATGAAACGTATATACTGAAACACGTTTGCAAAGCAAACAATGCACATTGGGCATTTTAATAAAGAACTATTTTAAAGTCATTATTTATTACAAAAATCAATATTGTAAATAATAATTACTATGGCACACATATTTTGGTTATTCCAGATAATATCCTAACATGTACCCCTTACCACACATATCCGCATCCACCACACCCACACCACCACAACATCCACCCCATTAAGGAATTACAACCTAATTTAGGGGGTGTTCTAGAGACATTCAGTAAAGGGTCCTCTAAGTAAGGACATTCTGGCGGGAATAAATAGCAACAAAAGAGGTCCTACGGAAATTGGAATTTAGGGGGTGTGGGGTGGGGGCTGGTCGGAGGATTAAAAACCATATACGTGGGTCTTTCTAGGGGTTTCAAGAAAGGACTGTCAGAAGGAGGTCCTCGAGGTGAATCGGGGCGAAGTTATTAGGGGGCTCTGTTAGGATAGATGGAGCGGATTAAGGGTGGCTTTCTGTGGGGTCTGAAGAAAAGACGCGGTTTGGGTCCTATGGAAGGACTTTGTGAGAGGGGGATGGTCCGAGTGAAAAGTATTTAGGGTTCCAAAGGAAAAACCTTCTATTATCTGAAGGAAAACATTTGATGGGTGTCTCAGAAAGACTTGTCCTAAAATCGTCCTGCCTGGGGGGAAAATAACAACTACACTAATGGTAGAAAAAGTAATTTGGGGCCCACAAGGCGGATTATATAATCCACAGCCATAATACTTAATATTATCAAAATAAAAACACACCATTATGATCAATAAATGAACAGACCTTCTGTCAGAAGCGTCCATACTAGTTAACATGTAGTTCTTAAAACAATCAGGAGCAATAACTCGCGTGGTTTGGACTCAGTTGATCGGTTGTAGGAGATGAAAGACGTACGAGTACAGATTATTGTAACTTGACAAGAAATAATCAAAATGTAAAATTGTAATTCGTAGTGACAAAGGAAAAATGAAAAGTCGTCCATCTTCAAATATAAGCTATTTTTGCATACAATAAAACATTCACTTATATACAAATTAAAACAATTATAATATAAAATGAATTTAGAATCAATGTTTACATACTTATTAGACGTGTTTGGTAAATTTTGTTTCGGACATGTAAAAATACTGGAAAAGGGAGCCCTTGGTAGCAACAAACGCAAACATGAGAGAAAAATAACAGACTAGGTTTTAACGAAAGCCCTCGAAAATATTACCATTGCTCGTACAGGGATTGGATCGGTTTCATTATGAAAAGAGAGCATTAACCGTCAAAGAAATGTACGCTATAATTCATTATTTCATGCATCCACTTTTCTAAGTTCATTCTAACACGTTTTATCATATGTAAATCCATTACAATATGCACACATCCACATTTTGGTTAACATGTCTAGTACTGTCTACTAAGTTTTATGAAGAAATTATTAACCCCTTGGAGTAAATACAATTAATATTCCATTCATCACGTACGTGCTGAGTATAAAACGCGTCAAACGCTAAAAAATAATTGTTTTAAGTAAAATTCCCTCACAAAAGCGTTAACCCATCTAGGAAGTATTCGTGACACAAAAGAATACCATCCATCATATAATTTCTTAATTAAAAACTGGAATGTAACACTCAACTATTTATCTGAGTTAAATCCTTTTATCATATACATGCCCATAAATATGTTGTTTTTGAATATAAATGTACGATACGTGGTTTTGTTAGTCATATAAATCAGGATTTCGTTGCCGGTTTAACATGAATTTTTTACCCTCCTCGGATTATGACTCCCCATTCATTTTCCTATATAGTAGAACGACTCCGACTCCCCGGTCATTATCAGCTGTAAAAAATTGACTCCCGGTCAAAATTTACTGTGAAAAAAATTCATACCATATCAAGGTCAAGGACGCTGTTACTAAGAAATATGAACATGTTGAACTCCGAAATAAACTAGAAATGTCACTGTAACGTGACACATGTCCCCGAAAGTTTGACCCCTAAGAGTGACCTTTGACCCCTAAGAATGGCCTTGACCTTGAAGCTATGTACATGAATCTTGCGTGCGACACACCGTCTCTATGTGGTTATTATTTGTGAGAAGGGTCATGGAATTATGTTAACCACTTACTGAGTTATGTATGAGACACGAAATCTTTCGGACGGACGGACGGACGGACAAACGAACGGACGAGACAATGCGATTACTATATGTCCTCCTTCGGAGGCATAAACAAGTCTATATTTTTTTCCACTAACACCGAATGGAGAGCATCAGTCATGATAAGCCCTCGCATATTAAATAAGAAACAAATCGCCAAAATATCCCTTTGGTGGAAATTCAACACTGTCTCCATTGATTGTAACCATAGCGTCGTTGATTTGATACGATAATGGAAAGAAGTGATGCTAGTGGTAGCTAGTAAATGCAAAGCAAAAACTACAGAATTTGCACGGTTCTTCTGATTCGTCCACTCCCATGCGAAAGGTTGTAGGTTTCATTTCCAGTCGCATTATGCGGAAAACCTTAAAGAAGGTAGTGTTAGGTTCTTCTCTTCTCCAGATGTTCAGAATCATAAGATGGGGGCTACGACTGTTCGGCTCGGTGTCAGGATAATGTCACTGGGATATTTTAGTATGTCATCACTATAAGACCGGGTGAATATATATATGCATCAACCAGACAATGTCCTGATATCACTGTAAAAGAAGTTGAAAGTGACGTAAAACCCCACGATATCAATAAACATGCAATGTTTACTAAGGCATTGTGTACTTAAAAATGCGCATCCATGGATATGATTTTCATCGTTATTGTTTAAAATTATTTTAGACTAATCAGTTTCGTCTGGTCACATGTTCGACGGTCATAGGTTCGCATCATTCTCGAGGACAACTTGTTTTCACTCTATCCTTTTCTGTTAGCTTTTTCTACCACCACAGTCACTCAGTTCCATTAAGTTAGGGAGGTCGTTGATCCGTCTTTACGTTGACTACGGTTGCCTCATACGGAAACACATTTTGCTTCTGGTTTGTTCGATAAAACCCTTCGTAATGCAAAACAAAAACAACATGTTTAACTCATCTCTCATCTATACGGAAATAGGTATTTGTTAATGCAAAGTAATTGAGAGAGTACTGTTAGAAGCCAACGGATAATATCAAGGGTAAACCATCTCTATACGATTGAAAAACTACGAGAAATATGAAAAAATCTATGACCCTCTCTCTCACCGTTTCGGCATCAGAGCCCTTCACGCGTATACCCACGTTCGCACAGCAATAGTCAGCGTTATGCTGATGTCTGTAGGCATTTGTCTCATGCTGATTAATGCGTGAAAAGTTGACATTTTTAGGCCCCGTCGACAGGTCAAGAGATAAATTAGTACGTGGTAAATGACAACTGGGTTTCGATTTTTTACGATAGGTGTCATTCCACTATATGAGAAATACCGGGGAGTCATTTTCTGATGAGGGTGTCTGATTTTTCTTTATATGGGAATTCAAATTTTATAGGCGACAGTCATTATACTATAGAGGAAAATGACCGGGGAGTCATAATACGAGGGGGTCACCAATTTATGTTACACCGGCAAAGCCTTATCACACGAGTGAAATATAAGGTAAAAAATGTCATATCACGGAAATAACCGAATGTTCATCTCGATCCTTTTACCGGAATGATATGGATATTACCTATTAGTTACGATTTTATACGCGTATGGTTTGTTGGCTGCGTTTCATTTGTTACTTCCATCCTGTTATCTGTGGATAAAATAACCACTTGATGATGATGATGATGATGATGAACTTTATTGTTGTTGTTGTTGTGTTGTGTACTGCTTACACGACAGACATGAACACATCGAATGGACTAGATATATTAATATCATTGTTTTATCTCCCTGGAAAACAGCGTGACTAAAGGTTTCGGGCTGGTATGGCGTCTTAGGCCTAATACAGGATATGATATGAAAATACCCATTTATTATTCTCTATATACCACATGCATACCTCTATAATGTGGTGACCGTTTATACAAACTTTGGGGAAGAAAGCATTATTACCTACAAACTGATACAAAATTAAACCGTTTTAATGTAATATTTAAATTCCCAATTTACGGCTAGTAACTCTAAAATAAATTACTATATTTACCCCTCCAGTTTATGGTTAACACGTTTTGTAAAGAAAGCATATGCTAATCGTGTAGGATACATTTACCATTCACCCCATTCTACGTACAAAAGAGCCGTACCTCTATATTTTTATCAGAAATAATCACCTTACCAAATGCACACTTCAACATAGTGAAAAACATGTCTAAAAAGTTTTGTGAAGAGCATTAACCGTATTGGAGGTTAGCGACATAAAAAGTATACATTCACCGCATACGTTCTTAATAGCACAAAACAACACCATAACTGCGAAAGATTCCCATACTACATACACGTTACCTCTCATGATAAACATGTCTACCATGTTTTGTGAAGAAAACATTGACCCCATACGAGCAGTTTGCTAGACAAAATGATATCATACATACTATAGGATAAAATGTAAATGCATCCCATAGCACAAAGGTGTAAATGCATCCCACAGCATAAAGTTGTAAATGCATCCCATATCATAAAGTGTAAATGCAGCTCATATCATAAAGTGTAAATTCATCCCATACCATAAAGGTGTAAATGCATCTCATATCATAAAGTGTAAATTCATCCCATACCATAAAGTTGTAAATGCATCTCATATCATAAAGGTTTTATAGATATATTTTGCTATCTTCAGTTAACTGTATTTCACAAATCAGATTCAAGCCTTAGTTATGTTATTGTTAAGTGTTAATCTTTTTGTTTTTATATGCACATTATGCATTGTATTATATACATGTATGTGATTATAAGCCTATCTTGGGCCTTTGATTGAAAAGAAATAAAGGTGTAAATGCATCCCATATCATAAAGTGTAAATGCATCTCATATCATAAAGGTGTAAAAGAATCCCATAGGATAAAGTATAAATGCATCCCATAGCATAAAGGTGTAAATGCATCCCATATCATAAATGTGTAAATGCATCACATAGGATAAAAATATACATGCATCATATATAATAAAAGTGTAAATGCATCCCATACGACACGAGTGACGTACGAACTAAGGTACAGACGGGCGTACGATGTACGGACGGGCATGTGCAACACTATATGCAGGTGCAACACTATTTGCCCCTTACCCTATTATGATGACAAAAGTAAGTTCATTTATTTTTCTTTTGTATACGCAACATAAAAGAAAAAGAAATTCCCCATGCAATGAACAGTACAACAAGACATCAAACGAAATGTTAAAATTATGTTTCATGAAGTGTTTCACAATTGATCTTCTGATTCTTTATCTGAATCCGTCTTAAACGGCTCTGTTTCATGACTCTGAAAAAGAAAGTAGTTATGTGATCTGAAAGAGAAAAACTTCATAAAAAAGTTTGGAAATCATATTAGAAGTTGAATACAATTTGCTAAACCACGCACTAGAATAATACATGTATTACATATAAAAAAATTATGAACTATGCGTACATACTATTAAATACGTGGTGAAGAACTAGTTTATATATTAAACCCTACGTGTGTCCGTCTGCCCCTACGTCCTTCTGTTGTTCACACATTGGTAACAATGATTTATAATGTTGTAACGGATGAACGTTACATTTCAAAATATCTCACATATTAGTGGTTTTAAAGAAATACTAGTTGCCATCAGGTTACATATGTGTAACAATATCAGTCTGATTTAAACGAGATTTTAAAACAACTTTTTTTTAAATTAAGTCTAGTGAAATACGTTGTTTGAATATGTGCATTTTGACTGGCATCCGTAATCATTTCACATCGTCTCTAAGTTTCACAAAACAATTAGGCATACGCATACATATCGACCATTTGAACGATAGGGAAATACTAATAACATGAATGTGTTGCTAACCGTTAAGTCTGCTGTTCTTATAGTCAATAACCACTTTCATTTCTCAAATTGTCCATATTTCGAAGAGACTCTGTTGAAATGTTGAATTTTGTTTTGGAATGATTCACTACTGATTATGAGATTGTAAGATTTAGTCTCAAAATCATTCAGCCATGTCCAAACCTGTCAAAATCATGGACATGATCCATTTTCATCACATGGAACTATAAAAAAAGTATAATAGAAGCAAAATAGCACAACTCTATTTTAAGCGTACCTACCCCGACATCCTTTGGAGGTAAACGTACATTGTACACTTTCTTGTCCTTCAAATGAGATAAACATATTTGTTAAAATTTAAACTAATGATTTCAACAGTTATAAAGATATATGTTATAAAAAGCAAATTGAGAGAATGTTGCGGTAGATATAGGACACATGTGGATGTTATCACGATGTATACGCTGGCCTAAATGGTATAAAATCTAAAGAAATCTATTTTCTCCGGTCTTATCCGCTTAAGGGAGCTTTAAACAGAAAAAATATTTCACAGTTTCAAAAAAGTTCCGAAGAACACAGTTCTATTCTATTAAGTACATATACCTTGGCTCCCGAGGAAGTCAGCTGTTCAGGTTCAGGTGAGACTAC
>JAWPHD010015033.1:32500-57620 GCA_037043455.1 Cyrtodaria siliqua | reverse complement strand
AGCGAGTATCAATGAAAACAGACTGTACCCTTGACCCGTTTAGTTACAATAAAAAAAAAAGAACTTTTCTTACATGTCTTTGTGACCCCACCTTTTCTGGTGATTTTTCAAGAGGAAAATCAGATTTCTATATGAACATTACACTGCTGCATTATCCATACTTGGGTTGATTTGCAGCAAATCATTACTATGTGACACTTTAACATTGGTGTCTATGGGAAAATAATTAGTGGGTTTCAACACCTACGCTTATGGAATGTAGTAGTAGTAGTAGTAGCAGCAAGCAGCATCAGTAGTTGTTGTTGACGTTGTTGTTACTTATGAATATAATGTTATGTTATAGCGACACCGTGTTACATAAATTGTAAAGGATTTACCATGTGTATTAGCTGACTAACGTGGTTATTTTCTTCGTTAAGTTTTAGTCCAGTGAACATTTGTAAAAAAACAAAAAAACATCAGAAACTAAATATGAAAGGAATGCTAATAATGTGTTTGATAATACACAGATTGATTATTAGGCAATTTCAAAATTAGCCTCATTCAACGCTCACACATTATTAAGATCCTTTGCAAATATATATACCAGTTTGCACAATAGATGTGCGCAATTGTATCATATGTAAAGTGGTGTAGGCTTGCTAATTAAAAAATTTTACCTTTGATTTTTAAGGGACCACACGGCAATATTCATTTCCTTTAAAACACGCGGCAACCCCTTCGTTTTGTTTGTTTCGCATATTTCAATATACATATAATTAAAGTATTGCCACCAGTTCAAAGTAAATGTTTTTGTTTTGCTTATTACTCGTAGTAATTGGGGTGAGGACGGTGGGAGCGGGGTGGGGGAGGGGGTGTCAAGCAAACCCGTAATGATTTGCAATAGGGGCTGCAAATCAACACCTAGTGCTAGTTTTACAATATGCGAATTGTTCAATACATGATAGTGTGTGCTACACCGTAGACGTTGCATCATATATGTTTTGAGATTAAAATAATACTGTGTAAGAAACATACAGTAATAGATTCATATCTGCCAAGAAAAGACAATAACCAAATTCAGCCAACGTTTTCACCAGCAGTCCATCTAATAGATAATCTGGGAATCAAGAAAATTGGGACAAAAGCACGCGCCGAAATGAGTAATCATTTCTACGGCAAAGATATGAAACAAGCTACATGTAACCATATATACTGTCTAACCAAATAAAAGTAAATATATATATCGAACAGGAAATAAAGCATTCAAAAGACGACAGTCAAACCAAAAACACGCAAAGAAGCAAACCATGATTACAGAGATGGATTGAAAGCAAGTTATGACATCACAAACATAAAAGGGTTGAAAGTATCTCTGTTTTTCATCATTGTAAAAAAAAAATCTAGTGCGTGTTTTGGTGTACTGTGGTATTTGAATGCTACATTTTCTGTTCGACTTTATATCTTAAAACTTTTATATGATTAGGCGTTACATGTAGCTGTTTTCAAATCTTTGCCGTAGAAATGACTACTATACAACAATTAATTAAAATACCTGTGCCCAACAAATCTTTTGTTAAAATAGCTATTTCGGTATTCCCCTTTTCGTCCCGGATAAGTTGAAAACTATTGAATAGCAAGGCCGGATATCTGGGGTCCTTTACTGGAGATTATCGAACATATAACAAAGAGAAACATAGTGTTGTAATTGTAGATTTTAAAGGGACACATGGCAATCTTGAGGTTTATTCAATTATTTTAATTTGCTCATCGATTTAGTTATCCAGCGTCCTTTTGACTTTTACAACTCCTTTGCATATAATTAAAATAAATAAATTTGGGAGATTTTCTTCACTATTTTACCTTTTTTTAAAATTATATTATTGGTGCAATATTATCAAAAGTAGTAATATGTAAAAACAATTTGCTTTGAGCTATTCTACCAATTAATATTGATGGTTGACACAAGGTAAGTTAGAGAACAACTAACGGGACGCAGGTGAGTTTTTCAAATATCAAGATTGCCGGGTTTGTCCCCTTTAAGCTTTAATAGGAGTTTGTAAGTATGTCTGTTGGGTAAAGGCAAATAATATATCCGTTTTATTAGTTTACACCTTAATATTCCTTTTCATGTCCTTTTATACTGCCGTGAATGCACACTAGCAACGGCACAACGACAAACATTTTACATGATGCCGAAATAGCTATTTAAAAAAGATTTGTTGGGCACAGGTATAATTTCCCTTTCAATACCTTTCACAAAAAATAATTTCTAAAAGCATTTGATCAACTAACATGATGCCAACTCGTTCCAGACAACCCGCCAAATAAAGTGTTAAATATTTGTTTAAACAGTACGCATGCCTAGAGAATACTATTATTCGATCACATTGAAGGGTAGCAGTGTGAGTTGGCTTTGTAGCCGATCACATTAAAGGACACCAGTGTGTGTTGTCGTTGTGCCGTTGGCCTATGTGCATTCACGCAAGCTCATTCGTAAAATTAAACTTTATAAGATACATATTTGCTTAGTGAGAGTTTGGTGTTTATTGGACTACGTGTTCTTGTGGGTAATAGTCTGGTGGGTTTTGTAATTAATCATATAGCATGTATTCTGTGCTAGCTATTAAAGTATGACATACACTGACGTTGCCGGACGCAAACTATTTAACGTTTTCGAATATTGATAACAATGTTAAGAATGATCCGTGTCCGTAGGCGGAAGGAAGAAATATTATACCCAGGAGTCTAGGATGGTTTGAAAAGGACATAATTAAGGTTGTGAAACAATAACTAAATGTGTTATATAAATGGATGGACGGTAAAGCTTTTATGGATTTAAATATATTCAAACATAAGGACAAACTTAAATCAGATTTACAACAAATACGTTGTGCATGAGGAGCTAGCTGTGAATACCAATATCGATGTACAGACTAACACGTTTTCACTAAAGGAAGGTAACAAAACACGCTAATTGAATGTTGCTAAATATCCAAAGCAGTACAAAACAGCAATGGTTGAAATGCTTCGTATAATTGAACAGTTATTTTTTTGGATACTTATAATTCAAAGAATACTGAAAATGGGATCCTCTTGGAAGCAACAACACAAACACAAGAGATAAAAGAGCAGACTCGGTTTTTAATAAATCTGTCATGAGAGGTAATGTTAAGTGCAACACCGCTCCACGCCTCCTAGCACCGGCTAAAGCGATAATCTACCTTAAAGACACAAAGATTGGGCTTGATGATCTCATAGGACCAGTATTTGTAATAACACTACTGATTTTAGTCGGTGCAACTTTTTACGGCGCACACATCATAAACAACGGCTAGTGTAAATGTCAATAAATACTGAAAATGGGATCCCTTGAAAAAACAAAACTACAAACAAAGAGATCAAATGTAACAGACTCGGTTTTATTGAGTCATGAGAGGTAATGTAGTGCAATACAACACCTCTCATGTAATCCTACGCAGCGGCTTATGAGATATACTACTTTTAAAGGCCATAAAGATTGAACAATTGAAATAAATATTTTTATGGGGACATTAGTATGTAGCACAAGCACTACACTATAGTTAAAATGACTGATGATGAGTTATAATGACTGATGATGAGTTATAATGACTGATGATGTAATTCGTCGTTTAAGTAAAGATTATTTACAAAGGCAAACCAAAGCTAGAATAGATGAACTTATTGATATGTAGAGTCGCAATCTCCCCAGAGGTTGCATGATGGACACAAAAAAAGTAAAATTGCAACCCGTAGCATGGCCCCTACACCGATTTAAGACACAGCGTTGTGTTTAATTGTTCTTTTTTGTCTCCAAATACGAGTCCCTCGTGTTTTCTTTGTGTGTGTGTGTGTGTGTGTGTGTGTGTGTGTGTGTGTTTTGTAGTCCTGCATTTTACGCTTGAATCACTGCCACTTATCGCTTAGTTTTGTTTTGTGTCATGTGATACATTGTACACTAGTTTTACAACTTCCATATGTCTCTCTTTGTCTTTTAATGTCCTGGAATAAATAATGCTTGGTATTTTAATGGATTTTATAACCTGTGCTCAAAACTGAATTTCATCTTGGTTTATTTCGCCCATTGATTGCTTATTTTGCAAAGCATTTGTTATAAACTCGAGAAATATGTAAATATGGCATGGTATGAAAATATCACATTGGAATATTCCATGTTCACCGTATATGATCCATCTTCGTTATGGCTCAAAATTCGTACTAGTGTCATTTTAAATATTTCTGTCTGCTCCACACCCGGTGCTAGAAGGCGTGAGCTGTAGCTAGCATGTTTCCTACTGTCATGAACAGTTTTAACTTATATTTGCAATATTTTTTGTAATCATCGTGTTTGGCCATTTCAAATTTCTCATTTCATACTGGTTTCCATCCGTACCGAGACTGCACTTGACTTTTGTATTATCGTGTCGGCGATTTCCAATTTACTCCCTTTCGATCTGTTTATATTGCTGCTTTATTGTCGTTATGCGTTTGTTGCGAATTGTGTCCAATCGATACAATCCATCTGTAAAATAGTTGTTTCTAACAATTTGCATGCATAAACTGTATATTTAACACTTGTATTGCAGTGACAGTCATAGCGTGTTGTTTGCATGCATGAACTGTATATTTAACACTTGTATTGCAGTGACAGTCATAGCGTGTTGTGTTAAGACAAAAAATGCAGACTGAGGATAGTTGCAGTAAATCTCTTTCATTTGGTAAGTGCGTGTGTGATAATGAAATTGGTAAATATATGTTAAAATGGCTTTACTGCTTCTGTAAAATAATGTATTGTATAGGGTTTTAAACTATCATGACATACTAGTTGACCAATATGGCTAGAAACATGTGTATATGTATCCAAGCAAATCAAATATCTTAGGCATAATTGGTTAAATATCTTTTAAAATGTAAATAGTTTAATCATGTATGGAACTGGATCTATACTGAGTCGGAAATATTGTTACTTGTATTACTGTTTTAGAGATTGGTGGTTGCGTTTATACAAGGATGGGGTGAACAACTGAACATATTGTAAATTTGTCTAAAGCAAATTGCTATAACATGTTTAATAATCCTAATAAATCCTTACTTTGATTTGATAAATGTTGATGTGATTAGGTATGCACTAGCAAGGTTAAGAGTAGCGGCTGACATACTTGAATACGACACCGGCATTTACAAGAACGAACGTGTAATTATGAACACACTCGAACATGAATTCCTTTTTTTCTTCTTCAGAATGTTCACCGAATCATGAACTACACATGTTTTATATTATAACAAATATTATTTGAAATTACTAAATATTAAAAAAAATCATAAACATTTTACGCCTGAACACAGACCTAATAACAAATAGAATGGACACTACAAAAATTATCTAAATTTTACGTGGCACAGTGAGAAAATTTCACAAAATATTTCCCAACTTTAAATACACATGTTATGAAGAGTTTTATAGATACAAGTTTCATTCATGCCAAATACCATCACAAATTTAATTTTCTTTCCAATGATAATATTTTTCTTTTTCTTACATTGAGAGCAAAAAAGGAGTTTGACGGAAACTTTGACTATGTCAAAACCTTGATTTTTAAGAGAAAAGCGAAAAATGATGACATTTTTAACTTTAAACATATTTTTATACACTTTCTTACTTTCAAAATAAACATATATTATTATAATACCATTTTGCTATTCACTATGAATCGTTTGAATGTATTCTCATCAAAATCAGTGAATAACTGAGAGAGGAGATAGAAGAAAAAGTTAAGGTGCCACGTGATATTTTGATTACTTCATTGGTTAAGATAGGAAGTTTCCTATCTGTTTATTAATATGTCTGTGGCCTGAAAAAGTAAAATTAGTGAAAATCTAGCATTATTTGTGTTTTAAGTGTTTTCCTGGAGAAATGAAACGTATTACGTAAAAAAACAAAAACTACATTCTCTAACCACATAGAGTGACGAGTCAGTAAAAAATGAATTTATATAACATATTTTGAAGTTTAACACTTTTGTATCATACTTGTATAACAAAATATTCACATTATGTTGCAATATATTACTATTGACAACTATTAACAGATTAACCATATTCTAAATTGCGTAATTATGGATTTTTGGACGTTTGAAATGAATTATAAAACATATTTACAATCAATAATACTGTCTTTATGTTACTTTGATGTATTCTAACATTATATGTATGTTATCATTAAAAGCTAAGGTCTATTATTAACGGTTGTCTCTTGTGTATTTTCAGGAACATACCTACTACGATCCATTACATGCGCAGACCCTTAAAGATGTGTATGTCTCGTGTAAACATTCAGCACCTAGATGGACAAAAGAATTATGCTTTGCTGTTGTTTCCTGTGCTGATGCACAATATATAGTTAAATAATTGTGTTTATGGTTTAAAGGAATATATATATATACATTCATATCAATATAAACCTAAAACCGTTCGGTATATTACCTTACCAGAGAAGAGTTGACTCCGGTTGTCAGCGAATAGGAATTTAGTTGACCGTTAACGAACACCAAGAAGATACATGCTAATCCAAGCAGAAATGGCTTTAGACATTGATTTACATTTTCAAATACTTTATTTTGTACTTTAATTTCGATTAGGTGGTTCCACTACTCCAGCCTCTAATTATTCTGGGTATTGTTTAATCACCCTTCGGATAGGTTGTCTGCTTTTTAATTTTATTCTTTTGACTATTGCCTGTGATACGCAGCTTCATAACCTCTGCTCCCAATTCCATTTTGTTTATTTCGCCCATTGTTTTCTCGTTTAGGGCAAAGTATGTTGTTAGAAACTAGGATCATACGCCGCCTGCCATAGAATGGTATAAAAAACAGTGAAGGTTCCATGTTCACCGCCATATGCATAAAATCTTCGGAACGGTTCAAATTTTCGTATTGTTAACATTTTAAATAGTGTGTTCTGCTCAACCGGTGACTAGAGGGCGTGAACGATAGAAAGCATTTTTCACAACCGTTCATAAACTGTCTTAATCAAACCGAGACTGCAATATTTTTGTATTTATGGTGTTTGGCTATTTTCAAATTTCTCACTTCAGACTCTTTTTACACACAGATAAATAATATTTGACATTATGGGACACAATATAAACACTTTTTTTCTGGATAGTTTATATTAACAGAATTGAGTTTAACCCTGTGACAGTGATTAATGATTACAGGGCGTAATACATATATTGGATTGTGTGGTTTTAATAGACGGTAAATATTTTTTGGAGACTATGTAGCTGAAAGATTGA
The DNA here is from genome assembly GCA_037043455.1 of Cyrtodaria siliqua. Classification (NCBI taxonomy): domain Eukaryota; kingdom Metazoa; phylum Mollusca; class Bivalvia; order Adapedonta; family Hiatellidae; genus Cyrtodaria; species Cyrtodaria siliqua. The sequence goes on along the minus strand of JAWPHD010015033.1, from coordinate 50,326 downwards.
AACATATGTTTTATTTCCGATATTTTACATGCATAGTAATATCAACATATAGACGATAGAATACTGACAAATGGGCCGTGTTACCAGTTCTACCAACATTATATTAAACCCTTCCTTACTGGACACAGGAATTGAAGTTAATGGTATTGGTGAATAATAGGAAACCAGGCATTAACTAATGGATGATCAAAAACAAACTAAAATGGCTGCGCACAACGATTTGAACAAACGATTATCAAAGGCACTGAACATTAATGGATACAATAAATACGGTTCGACAATCAAGCACAATGAGCAAATTATGGAAGAATTTACCGAAACCTTTTTTCACAATACAGACAATATGGCCTGTGGGAGTTGTGCGGAAGGTACAAAACTTCGCGGTAGTAGTGATTCCGATGTCATGGGAGTTCTCAAAGGTGTTTCTGTAATAGAGTGCAGTAATGAATCTCCTGATGAACACATCAAGTTAAAAATGAAACATGATGGGTGTGGTTTTGTAAAACTACTAGTACACAGCAATCAGGAGGAACAGTTTGCAGAATCTATTATAGCGCATAGCGTCTCTGAATATAATGATACACGGCTTCTTTCAAGTGAACTGTTTAATAAAAATATCAAAGATTCTAAAAAGCTTAGACTCTATGGTACGCGTAACCCCAGAAAATTTGGCAGTGCAAGAGTAACTATCAGTGGTCCTGCGGTTACATGTGGGAACATAGACGAAGTGTGTGCACTCAAATGTAACAAATGGCCAACCGCTGTTATTGAATGGCTTAATCGAAAACGAACGAACAACTGGCCGAGCTCTGAGCTGCTGGAACACCTGCACAGGAACGTTAAATGTCACGTGGTTCCCACAGGCGACGAAATTTCGGAAGAATGTCGTCTTCAGTGGAAATTGTCATTTGCCGCGATAGAACGTGAACTAATATGGAGCATGAATGACACACAACTCAAGTGCTTCGTTGTGTTGAAGATGATATTAAAACAGGTCATCTCACCAAAACTTCCGGAAGAATTCAAGGACGAAATAAAAACGTATCACATGAAGACCAATGTGTTTTGGTTATGTGAAAATCTCAAAGAGGACGACTGGAGAGAAGATAATCTAGTTGGATGCGTTGAGAAAGCCCTAAAGAAATTACTTGAATGTGTTACAGAACGGAAATTGTCTCAATATATTATTCCTACAAACAATCTATTTAGAAACAGGTTGATGAAACGTGACATACAAGAATCTGCAATATCAATAGTCTGTTTAATCTTAAAAACGTTGGAGGCTACTTTAAAAGAAATAACATCTGGCATTGAAACGACGCTTTTGGGTTTAATCGTTCAAGAAAATACAAGAGCACAATCTAAATTCGTAAGTTACAGTGATTTCTGTAATTATATACTGTACGTCATTTCCTGCGTAAGAGTTTCGAAAGCGAAGTTAAATGAGTTCGCAAAAGTGTTTCCAAATGAGTTTGATGAGGGAAAACTATACGTTCCTTGTATTCGGTTGGCGATTGCTAAAACGATGTATAGAGACATTGTGAACGATGAGATAGATAGAGATCTAAAAGTGAGCAAAATTGTCAAATTCCTAGAAACAGGATGTGATATGGACAGCATGGCAAGTATTATACAAAGGGCATTGATTTACATTATGGAACAAAAATATGACAGTGCTAAAACTGTATTAGAATTAGGAATGCCTAAACATGGTGTTAAATTTTGTGTTGGAGGAAGCTCTGTGTCTAGGTTTATAACGCTACCCACTGCTACACTTAAAGTTGAACATTTCGATCGCTTAAACGACATTGAAAAGGACAGGCATAAACTAATTACCGATATTGTCTTCACAAAGAGCGATGTAGAATATGTACCAGATTCAATGAAACTTGAAAACCTGGCGATGGATAGTAGATCGGCAATATATTATCATCCACTAGTGATAGCGTACTTTCTACGCTTTTTATCCGAATATCATCTTGGACTCTTAGCAGAGAGAAAAACGTCACTTTTGCTTTTAGGAGCCACAGTTATGAATACAAAATATCATGTTAGTTTTCATTCACATATAAATTTACTTGGCGTTTGTTACAAGATGATAGACAAGAAGGAAATGGCGTTCCAATGGTTTTGTGAATCGTTGAAAGCAAACTCCTGCTTTGAGAACGCTGCTTGGTACCACGTAGCCTGTATGGTGAATGAGATGGTGACTAGCGCGTGGCCTGAATGGTGAATGAAGAGTTGATTGGACGCTGTTTGGAAACACGTGACCTTTATACGAAATGATAAGGTGGCTAGACGTTATTTGTACCACGTGGCCGTTATGCTGAATTAGGAGTTGAGTAGACGCTTTTTGTATGACGTGACCTTTATGCTGAATGAGGCGACAAAACGCTCCGAAGTGAAACTCTAATAAAATAGTATATGCTTCAAAACTAGTTTGAGAGATATAAATTATTGTATAAATCCATGCAAGCCAATTGTATGTTTTGGACTCTGCAGTAGCTTGAGCAATATAGGTAATACGTACATCAGTTATGGTACCTTTAGTGGTAAATAAAAATACCTTAGGTTTGAAAATCGGTTAAGAAATAAACATTTTACAGCCAAAATGATTTTTGGTTGGGCTTTTTCCCATGTAAATTCCTTGTTGGTGGGACAGCAGAAAATTAAGAAATTTCAAATAACTTCAGTTAGTCATCATAGTTTGCTATACAACTTTCAGGGCGTCTTAATTTATGAATATCCAACAATTTAAACCCATTATTGGATAATAAAAATAAAAAAAAAAGAGAAATGTGTCCATGGGACACGGGATACACCCCCTGCAAATCATCTGCCTAACTGTGACATTGACCTTTGAGGTACTGACATGATTCTTGAACAAGACATTTTGTGTGAAGTTTGACGCAATTCCCTTCAGTAGTTGTGGACTAATTGAAAAAATTACCTTTGACCTCCAACTCTGACCTTGACCTCTAAGGCACTGACATGATTCTTGCGTGCAACACACCTTCTCAATTTGATGAACATTTGTGTGAAATTTGATGCAACTCACTTCAGTATATTCCATGTAACGGCTGAGACATGATTTTTTTTCACGATTTCTTTACCTTTGACCTCCAAGATTAACCTAGACCTTTGAAATACGGTCAAGGTTCTTGCGTGCGACACACCTTCTCATTGTAATGAACATTTGTGTGAAGTTTGATGCAACTCCCTTCAGTAGTTTCTGAGATATGGTTGAGACACGGACGGACGGACGCACGCACGCATAGTGCGATTACTATATACCTCCTTGTGGGGGCATACAAATATGTTTTTTAATTGTTCATACAGCAGAATTTTGCATCGAAAATGCCTCATCAAACTAGCTTTCGCGCTTGATTTTTTTATTTCTCAACCTTTTATTTACCACTAAGAATGTCTGTTTCACTGATATACAACTTATTTAAGAACTAGATGAATCTTGTCTTAAAAAGTCCAATAACACTTTAGCTGAAACAAGCGCCTCAAACAATAGGCGGTATTCCATATGGACCTAGACCACCATTATTTTTACATAGGCCTGTTAATAAATACTTACACAGAAATATCCAATCTTAATTATGCTGGCCATATAACACACACAATGTAGTATCAGTCAGGCCCAGTGCAACACAAAAATGGGTCTTAGATGATGAGTTGACCTGCTTTTTCCCCAAAATACTTGCCAAACTGAAAGTAACCACCTTCTTTTATAATTCTGAGGTCAAAATGACCAAAGTACATTTCAAACTGTATTTCTCAAAAAGTAGTGCAGCAAGTGCATCTTACCTTCAATTTTGGTGTGGTTTTCTCTAGAAGCAATTTAAATATTTCCGAAATAAAGGAAACCATTCAATACATGCCAGCCCTGTGTCTTTCACCACTCCTATGCTTCACAGTAACTTACTCAATAGTTTACCTAGTACTACTGTTGCATTCCGCCAGATTGAACCCATGGTACCCGGTCTAGCTCCATATGAAGTTTTTACTAAGTTATGGTTAATTATTTTGTTGCGTTATCTCGTAAGGTGCTGCTATATGGGTTAGCCAAACATATTCGTAAACATAAGGGCAATGCAGTTTTACTTGGGTATGGAAAATTATAAACCTACCGCTGCTATTTATGGTGACATGGGCTGCCACCAGATTTTTTTTAATAGTGGAAATGCATTTGCAACCTTTGGTACTGCAATGCACATACGAACACATACGAACAGTTTGAGACTTAATAAGCGTATGTTTTATTTGGGCTTTACAGAAGGCTAATATATCGTGTAAAAAACTGGTGTTGTATCGTTAAAAGCAGTTTTGACAATATTGTTCCTCTCTAGTTGCTGTTATGAATATTACAAAACATTTAAACATGTGTTTGTTGTTTCTGTGGTTGACTTTATTGTGAATACACTTGTAGAGGAATGGAAATTAGGCATTAACAGGGTTACAGGTTTTAACCTTTTCGCTGCCACAGTCGAATACATTGATTTTTAAGACCAGTTTAAACCCAAATCAACTTGTATATCATGTGCAGGCTGATCAGGTTTTACACTCAGTAATAATGTTTTCCATAACACTGTTTATATAACATATCACCGAAAGGTTTGAATTCAAATTTTAGCAGACGACATTTAAAATTTGGCGGCAAAAGGGTTAATAACAACGTTCGTAACAAGTAAGGAACTTATAATTCTTTTTGTCAATGTAAGGCATCGATAATTATTACAAATTTACACAAGCACAGTTTTACGCAAGCGTAAAATTGCTGCCGAAAAAAAAAGAGCAAATTATCTGGGTAGGAACTGGGAGCATAACGTAATAACAGATGTAGTCTCGTGTGTTAAAACAATATTGAAAATAAATAAATAGAAAATGTTGTCACGAAGAGGTTAACATGCCACGACCGCTTTTACTTACCAGACACTTTCTTCCCAATATTTACCATCTGTTCTTCCTTCCAAACATTTTGAATCAAGGTGAACTACCTCGCTTCGTTCTGGTCAAATTCTTGACATGCGTTACATGTTGATTACATATTCACCTTTGTAGCACGGCATGCTAGAAGTACACATCATCACAGAAATACAGTTGTTCACATTTAAGGGATGCGTGTGCGTTAGCGTGCATAACAACACATATAAACTGTTCACTGCTACCATGCGTACTTATAAGATTGCGTTATCAAAGTGAAAAACTCAAAGAAACTATTCATTGCTACCTTACCTAGTGCAATTTTGAAAACCATATAAGAGTCGCTGCCGGAAGCGAATAACCTTTGCACCATCAGCCAGCATTTATTTACAAGATGTAGATGCGGTGATATACACCTCTTTTTTTTTACAATTAAAGACAGTTAGAGACAGGACGATATGAACATTAATTTTAAAGAAAGTGATCGCGTACGACAGGGTTTTTGGATGAAATGTCTGTTATTCTTAAGTGTAGTTTTGTTGGTGATATTAAAGAGGTTTTAGTTCACAAAGCTTGTACGATATATAGGTTAGATTATTAAGAAAAAATGAAATAATATAAAATATTGAAATATAAAAAATAAATGAAATGGTAACAAGAAATTGTAAGAGTGTATGCCAAACTCTGTCACGGAATTTTACAAACTAGAAATTCGTGTTTTTATGAGTGGATAGAGTCTCTGACTTGAAATCACTTGATCCTCGTCGATGTGGTTCAAGACCTCTATGACCAGAAATCTTTATCTGAGGAAGCTATCCAACTGGCTTACGGAACGTCGGTGGCTCTATCCAGGTGACGTGTCCGTGCAGGAAAATTGACGGATGGGCACCTGGGGTCTTCCTCCACCAATGGAAGCTAGAAAGTCGCCATATGATTTCAGCTGTTTGTGCTACTATTAAATCCAATTCAATTCGTATTTGTATAATTAATGGTACATTGTCTTAAACGGTTATATGTACTACGTTTAATGTATTGTTAGACAGTTATTGTTAATCATTTCAAAACAGGTCTGATTTGATGTGATAACGGATCTTTTAAAAAATATAATAATTTGCGCTTATTAGCTGGATTGAACTGACTTACTGACAAATTTCCATAGTTTACCTAAACTCATTTTAAACTTATGAGTATCATATATGTGCTACTCATAATGCAGATTAAAAGTAGCTGTTCAATTCTTATCACATTACATGTATTATTAGTAACTCATGTACAGGCCAAAATGATAAGTATACTTTGAAATGAATTAATGAATGGTATAACGTAGTCTATTCTTATGATTCTTTATGAATGGTGTTTACAATTCATGTTTTATGAAATAGTGTATATATGTACTGAAGTATGTATGTTTGTTTGTTATCAATGATTCAGAAAAAAACAAAAAAACTTTTGAAACCTTTGTATGCTTACATCATTCTTAACTAGACCATGATAATAGATAAGTACTAACAAGTGTTTAGTTCGGAATAAATCCATGAACATATTCAAAATGACTTCGTAGATATAGATTAATTGATACAATATCCATTAGGGTACATTTAAGTTATTTATACGATATCGTCTTTGTATGATCAATGTATAAGTGCTTAAGTGGTCGAACGAGTATTAGTATTAACTATTCTCGTCTCTCAACGTACCGCTTCTGTTTCGAAACCCACTAGGAGCGTGTTCAGCCCAATAGTTGTTCAACCAAGGAATAAGTGATTGGTCTGCCTCCACCACTAACGAATCGGCCGTTCACAAGTCATACATCGGCTAAAATGTGCTTAAAACTGATATTACACACCATCCAAACAAAAAATGATCAGTTTTCTCGTTTAGATAGTGTATGTCATTATAAACAAAATTAATCTGCAACAATTAGTTAATAATCATCAGTTTTCCAATTAACGTAGTTTTCCCACGCATTATTCTTTTCGTTTGACACGCAACATACTAACCAAGTATTCGTAATTGGATACTAATTCGTTTGTTAAAATAAATGATTAAAAGTACTGCATCGCTATGGATGCTGATAGGTGCCATCTTTTCTTTTCGTTATTTCGCCGCGAAATAGCGCCGAGCAAAATAACGCCGGGCGAAATAACAAAAAGACGAAAAAACGCCGAGCGAAGTAACAAAAAGACGGAAAAACGCCTGGCGAAATAACGAAATAACGCCGGGAGAAAAGACACCAAGCGAAATAACGCCGGGCGAAATAACGTCAAGCGAAAATACGACAATTAATCAAAACGCCGGGCGAACAGACAAAACCACGAGACTGGTTCTGTGGAGTCCGCCTTGGCTCATCCGAGTGTCGGACGGCGACTAGAAACAATTCACAGGTGTTATAATGTGTGGGTTGCTGAGTTGGGAAAGCGTGCTTGGCTACTCACACGACCTAGCAAACTTCCTCCGGACACGCACTCCTATCCCAGCTATTCATAGCTCATAGCACAAAGCACGCTATCCTACCCTAACTACAAATTCCTCCTAACATCGAGCACGCTATCACCAATACTACACTCAGCACGTTATCCTACCCAAGCAATTCATAGCACGCTATCCTACCAAAGTAACTCACGCCACCTAACACCAGCTACAAACAACTGATCTCATGCCCTAGCTACCCACATACAGCACCAAGCAAGCTATCATGCCCCAGCTATTCACATCTTGCACCGAGTGCACTATCATGCCCAGCTGGAACTGGACCACTATTAATTTCCCATAACTTACATTATAGCCTAAAATGGTGTCACACATGCCATCATACTCCGTCATACTTGAAACTGTCAGTAAACCATCTCCAAAGCCAGCACAACACAGACATAGCAAACCTCAGAATTTTGCTCAAAGTTTAAGAAGGTATCAATTCTGACAAATTCAGGTCAAATCTGACGAAGAACACAAACAAATCTTGCCTCACAAAAAGTAGTGTCATTCACTTGTCTCAGCTTTGATTAACCTGATTTTTGCAGCAAACTATCTGGGAATCTACTCTCTATACAAAAATAGTAATCTATACTACCTGTGGAGTGCACTTTCATTCAAACAGCATCTCAAATAACACTACTGTCAACTGTATATAGGACTACTTTCGGAAACTACCATTTTGACCCGCTGGTTCCCGGTCCAAGTACAGCTACAATACCTATCTACCAACATGTCCTAGAATCGAACACGCTGGCATGCCCCAGCTATTCACAGCTCCTAGCACCAAACATGATGTCATGTCCAAGCAATCAACATGTGAGAAGGAAACGAGCATGCTATACTACCCCGGCTACTCATAACTCCTAGCACCTGTGATTTGCTTCTAATCGCGGTCCGATACTCGAATGAACGAAGGCGGAATCCATAGGACCTGGTGGGGTTTTGTCTTTTCGCACGGCATTTTGACTATTTGTCGTCTTTTCGCTTGGCGTTATTTCGCTTGGCGTATTTTCGCACGGCATTATTTCGCTCGTAGTTATGTTGCTATTTCGCCTGGCGTTTTTTGGTCTTTTCGTTATTTCGTTATTTCGCTCGGTGTTTTTTTTCTTCGTCTTTTCGTTATTTCGCCCGTCGTCTTTTCGCCCGGCATTATTTCACTCGGCGTTATTTCGCGGCGAAATAATGAAAGACGAGATGACACATATCAGTCACCATATATCGTAGTTAATCTTGGTGATCATTTGTTTGGATTTCCCCCCATATGTACCCATACAAACATTTAATTTTATGATATATATTGTGAAATTAATAACGCCTTCGTGACTGGTTCTTTTTTTGGATAGTTGCTTCAGCTATGTGTGAGTGTGATGACACGGCTGGTGTATAGGTCCAGAACCAATCAATCACTCACGATTTAATTTGTCATAGTATGTTATGGTTGTAAATGAAATTTTATTTTCATATAGTCTCTTATAATTCTTTTAGAATGCCATAGCTTACATCACGTGTAATGTGTTGTTGTATATACTATTGTACTATGACGAGACTTTAATAAACTATAAAACCTACAAACATTTTATTTTTCAATGCAATATGATAAACTATTACAGTACACACACTAAATAATTATATAAAAATTGATAAACTCGAATCCGATAATAGTAAAGATGCTTTATTCAAAAATAGGTTATCGAATGAATGTGAAACAATATTGTCGATACAAATATTGACATATATACAGGGTATCATCGGGCAGTCGACTAAAACGGAAGTTGCTGATCTGCCCGGCGGTGATCAGTTAGTTGTTGTGATAAAATCACTCAGTGGTGTGTTGAAAAAAAAGAATTAAATTATAAATCGAAGGATTTGGATTGGATATAAAATATCGGTGGGTACTATTTATATTAACCCTCGGATACCGACCGATACACAGGACCTCCCGGTTTACGCGCCCCATCCTAACCACCCCCCCCCCACCCCCACCCCACTCCTCCCCCAACCCTCACCTCCACCCAGTACCATCCGACGGTCGAGGCTAAGGGAACGTGTCTTACCCAAGAACATACAATGGCGTCGATGAGACTAACTGCATAAAACCAGCATTACAACATAAAAAAGCGGAACATTAATCAGTATCTGCCTACTGACCATACGAAATAACTCACATGTTTAGCATTTTAATAGCAAGAAACACATAAAAACAGTACACGGATACACGGACATGCAGTCTGTTCCATTTTACATATAGCTTTTCATGGCTTAAATCGTTTTATAATATGTTTTATCACATAACATGACTTTTGGGAGTGCAAAAAAACCATTATCTCTTACAAATTGACGCCGTATAAAAGGTAATTTGACAACATTATAGTGAAACTATCACGTAAAAGGTGTGTTATGTGATAAACAGAATCTTACATTCGTGACTGTGTATTACTGACTTTAATAAAATCGTTGGATAAAAAGATAGGATATTCGGCAGAGCCTCGTATCCTATCATTCAGAGCATCGTATCCTATCATTTTACCCAACTCGTTTATTAACATCAATAATACACAATCACTCATGTAAGATCCTCTATTTACATGACGTTGCTAGGTTCCGCGGCTGTAAAATGCGTTTGCCCTACACATAATGCGGCACCTTAAACCAAATTTAACGGTACTAACATGCATTTTATGAAGTAAGATTTCAAATAATGATAAATAGTTAAGGCATTTGAACGTATAGAATGATATACCATGCAAACAATTGGGATTACATATTTTACTGTACACAAACACATTGATTCGGTTCTCATTTGCATCTGTAATACACTAGTGTATTACGAGAAATAAGTCGTGGTTTTATTGCACTCCGAGAAGCAATTTTATGTGATAAACAACACAACGACGTCATGATTTCTCTTACATATAACGTAAATTGACAACATTAAAGTGAAACTATCACGTCGTAGGTATGTTATGTGATAAACAGAATCTTACATTCGTGACTGTGTATTATTGACTTTAATAAACTCGTTGGATAAAAAGAAAGGATACTCGGCAAAGACTCGTATCTTATCATTTTATCCAACTCGTTTATTAAAATTAATAATACACAGTCACTCATGTAAGATCCTCTATATATATATTCTTGTACGATGATGGTTGTAGCTTGATTCTATATAAGATATTTGTATAGATGACCTTTCCACAACATTACATATACATGTACAGTAAGTAGCTATGAGACATTAAATATACAGTAAATAGCTATGAGACATTACATAAGCAGTTAGTAGCTATGAGACATTACATATACAGTAAGTAGTTATGAGACATAACATATACAGTAAGTAGCTATGAGACGTTACATATTATACAGTAAGTAGCTATGACATTAAATATACGGTAGATCCAAACTCCGGTTGATGTTGAGATGGACTTATACTGTAAGTTATGAGAATAAGATGGCATGTCTTTTAAGTAGCTATCCCGCCAACAACAGCCAAATTGTACAGCATATGAACACCGTTTCTAAACCTACTGACGACGAGGTGTGTACATTTATATAAACTAATTTTACCTATATTGAACTATGTGGCTAACGTTTGGTTTTCAGAGGCTGAAGTAATCGACCGAGTTCATTTACAATCTTTTAAACATTTATTAGGAGTAAAAATGCAAACTCAAAACGATTTTATTTATGGAAAGTTAGGAAGAACTACATTACAACAATATAGAATGAAAGCTATTATTCGTTATTGGTTTAAACTTTTGAAATACAATGAGTTAAAATATATTAAAGTTGCATATAATACACTGTTAGCAGACTTAGACAAATATCCGAATAAGATTTCTTGGGTTAGATTTGAGAAAAATGTTCTTGAAAGATTACGATTTTATGATATATGTTTTTTTCAAGGGGTGGGAAATGTAAATAGTTCTCATTTTCTATTTAATCAGAGATTAAATGATACTGTTGTACACTGTTGTACAGAAAAGGAAGGAAAATTTAGAGACTGGAAGGTGGCACAAACCTGCAAAAATACCACTTTCAGAAAGAAAATGTAAACTCTGTAATTCTTTAGAGAACGAATTTCATTTTATACTAGAATGTCCACTTTATCATGATTTGGGAGAGATGTTTATTAAAAGGTTTTATTTTTAAATACCAAATATACCCAAATTTATAAAATTGATGCAATCAAGCAATGTTAAAATTGTTAGAAATCTCGCTAGTTTTGTTTTTAAAAGCTTTCAAAAAAGAAACGAAACTTGAGATATAACATAGGAGAAGTCCTCCTCTTAAAATAATACCTGTTTGAATAGTTGCTTATTTATCATAACTGGAGTGTCGAATTAAGAGTTACCGACTCATAATTCATTTTATGCATGTTCAATCACGTTTTTTTAAGAACCCGTTAATAAACCTATATTTTTAATCGGCACATTTACATTATTATATGATCTGAACACCTGGATAGAGTTTTGATAAACGGTTTTGTAGCGTAATTTTGTTATTTGGCGGGTTAGTTACTTTAAAGAAATAAAATACGCCCACGTGCACCATCTATTATATACTTGGAATACGTTTTTAAAGCCAATAACAAAAATCTGTAGACTGTGGTTATTGATTATAACAAGAGGGCTGGCGTGGCGGATTTGTAACCGGAGGCCCCGGGTTCAATCCTCCGTGGTGCCACTGAGTTCCGTCGGTGTGTTCTTGGGCAAGACACTTTCCCTTAGCCTCGTCCGTCGGATGGGGACGTAAACCGGGCGGTCCCGTGTATCGGTCTATCCTCCAAGCACGTTAAAGAACCATAGGAATGTATTCGATAATAAGAGTAGGGCAGGTTCCCGCATTCCTATGTATCCTTCCCCTCCCTGGTGCGGCTCTAAATAACCTATACTGTGTTGACGAGCCGTTAAACAACATTCAATTCAATTGATTTCAACAATGCGTTTTGCAAAGAACGATAGACAGGCAAACGGCGTCATAGACCTTGGACCAGAACCCCAAAATTGACAATCCGGTACCATTTTGGTGGGCAAATTCTTACTATTGTCAATTTGGGGGCAATTTTATGGAGGTAAGGAAAATGCATTATAGCAATTTCAAAGTTACAGCTTTACATGATTTTAATGCGTTTTTAAACATAACCCCCTTGAAAAAAATGGAAATCACAGAATGTCATAAAATGTCACTCAAAAAGTTATATTTAATAATTTCTGTATTTTCACTATTAATAATTATGTAAAACAGTTAACAGCCCCGAAATATGACAAGTACAATCAGTTTAAATGACCTTGTTTTCTTCTTTTTAGCCAAAAAATCTCAATTTTACATGTAAATTTACCCCACACTCTTTTAGAGACTTTATACTTAACTTATAGATTTTCTGTTTGTTACATAAGCAATACACATGTGTGTTATTTTGAGACAATAAAATATATACTAAAAGAAAATAACACAAATTCAAGTGTTTGTAATGCATTTTTTAAGTAAGCGATGGATAAAAGAACCCATTGAATTCTAAAATGAGTGCAGTATTAAGTGATATTTTGGCATTTATAAGATATTACTTTGACATATATCACACTTGTAGTATTTTTTCGAATCTCAGTGATGAAATGTTCTAACAACAGATAAAAGTATGTTCAGTTTATTAAATACTGTTCTGTTTTATGGTCAATTAATGACTTTTATTTGTTAAATTTGCATATCAAATTGCCCCACCCACTTAGGATTAAGATCAAAAATTATTCAAACGGACAAAGGTAAACATTGATACCAGTTTTAGTGTCAAATGGAAACTATTATCATGTTCTGAGTAAATGTTCAGGTAAATGGAAATTAAAAATGCATGACAATAAATTCTAAATTTCATTACTTAGTGGTATTACGGCTTTACTTGATTTTAAATGTGTTTATAAGTGTACATGTATAGGGGTAAAATACCAACTTTCCTCAAAAATTATGTCTTCATGTATAAGCAACTGTGGATATATGATTAGAGTTTAAGTGTAAAATGTCAGATTTCTTACAATTTCTTTATAAATAGTATTGTGGAAATTAAGAACCTGTGAAAATAAAAGGAATACTTTAATAAAACCATTTTGGGATATTTGCTTTTGGTAACATGGATATATTGATGATGGCATGACACTACCAATTTCCATATTTACACAATAATATTTATATAGGATCATTCCAGTGTATACATGTATATAAGTGGTTTATTTGATTTATATATTTATTCTAGGTAGAACATGATTAACAATATAATATGTATTTATTCTATATAAACATATTGGCTGTTCAAAAAAGTAATTTTACCTAGCTGTGGAATTACCCCACCCACCCAATTTATAATGGGGAAGCTCAAGTACGTGTAAATGTGTATCACTGATTCATTTGATTTATATTCTTCTGTTAAACAAATTAAATTACAGATGCAATTGATTCTTATTTTTATTTTTTAACATCTTTAAGCACAATTAAACATCAAATTATACTAGAATTACAATATAAAGTGGGTGGGGTAAATTGAAGTTGTTTTCTTCACAAAAACATTTCCTTTTGATGTAAATGACAGATGTTTCTATACATTATAAAATATTTCCAATTTCATTATTTTAACCAATTAACTTTATTCTGAATACCTTTTCAGTAATTACTATTACAATGACATTTCTTTTATGCAATTTTTACAATAGAATGGGGTGTTTTGTACTTCTTTAAATTCGACCGTACATTTTGAAACCTGTTTTGCCATTTGATTATCTTTACAGCTATTAATATAAAATACTTCCGCATATTTTTTCTGTGAAATATAAAATGAATAACCATGTTTTGTATGTTTTTACATTCAACTTTTGCGTTTAGGTCACTTTTTCACACACTGTATGCACTAGAACTTTCAAACGTTGCTTATAGTTGTATCTTGGGTGGTATATTGCAACGTGACAAAGCAAATATGGATGTGACCTTGACCCTCCAAGCAAGGGGCAGATAACTTAAGTTTTACCATCAACGTTTGCGTTGAGGTCACTTTTTCACGAACTGTATGCACTAGACCTTTCAAACGTAGCTTATTTTGAAACGTAGCTTCAAACGTAGCTTATATATTGAGTGGTACATTGCAACGTGACAAAGCAAATGTGGATGTGACCTTGACCCTCCAATAAAGGGGCAGATAACCTTATAATTTTTACCTTCAACATTATTTTGCGTTTAGGTCACTTTCTTGCAAACTGTATGCACTACACCTTTCAAACGTTGTTTTTAGTTGTATCTTGGGTGATACATCGCAACGTGACAAAGCAAATGTAGATGCGACCTTGACCCTCCAAGCAAAGGACAGATAAGCTTATAATTTTTACCTTCAACTTTTGCGTTTAGCTCACTTTTTTACAAACTGTATGCACTAAGACCTTTCAAGTGGTACATTGCAACTTGACAAAGAAATGTGCATGTGACCTCGACCCGGACCAAGCAATTGACAGGTAACTTAATAATGTTTACCTTCAACATTTGCGTTTAGGTCACTTTCTCACAAACTTCATGCATTAAACCTTTCAAACTTCGCTTATAGTTGTTTCTTGGGTAATACATCACAACGTGTCAAAAAGCAAATGTGGCTGTGACATTCACCATCCAAGCAAATGGCAGATACCCGGTTACTTTAATTGTTACATTTACATCATTTTCTCATAGTGCCTCAGCAAACTGTAAGCTCCATTGTTTTTAGTTATTAAAATGTTTACAAACCTTAGTAAGGCGAGACATGTGAATCTGCGGATTTCTTGTTTAACCATGTATGTACATCTTTATTTTTGCCGAAATAAATCTATCTATGTATTGTTTTCTAAGATGTTAGGATTTATATTGCTACACAGCCTTAAATTGACGACTGTCAGCACTCACAAAACGTGATCAAACTAGAAGGCATTCATTTGGTCAAACATTATCGGGTGAGACACGTCATACAATTTATCTGCGTCTATTACATGTATTAATAGAATGTGTATGGAGATGTGTATGCGTATTTATTTGAGATTGAAGCTATGATTTTGCAACTGACATAGCAAATACTAAGTTTGATTTATTTTTAATTGATTATAAAAAGAAAATAGAAGATAACTGTATTACCCTATTTGAATTTTTACTTTTAAAATGAGGGATTGCGAGGTGGGGATGGGGCGGCGGCGATGGGACTAACACACCGAGGATTTGACAGAAATTAACTCCTGTGTGAAAGGAATGAGCTGTTCCAGCCAAACTATTCGCACTACCACCACCCCACCGCCACCCTCTGGATTTAGACCCCGCACACAGCATGTCAACAAAATACCCTTTAAACTTTTTTCTTCAAACATATCCTCAAACAAACCTACACTGAAAAGAGCGTTTATTCAAACCTCGAACTACTAGAAAATCTACAAATACCCCCTTGGATATTTTTATATAAAATAAATCTCTGAAATTTCGGAAATACCTCCCTGAACCTTTTTTCCTTTACCGCCACCCAACACACCTCAAAAATCTCTACCAGCCGACCTCATTACCTCGTTTACCTAAAAATCACCTCCTATAGAAATTATTTTTTTACAACACTCCAGTCCCCTGGAAAATTTTGAAAATATCCCACTCACCAAAAAAACAAACTCGAAAACCTGACACACCCATCACCTCACCCCGCCCCACCCTTAATGGGTGATGTTTCCTATGAATGAGTGTTTATAATGATGATGTTGATATGATCTAACATAAAATTGGATTTAAGGGACACTGTACAATTTAGATTAAAGGGACATGTGCCAATAATTTTGGACTTTATTCTAATAGCGGATTTTAGAAATATTTGATATAATTTATGTGTATTCTGCAAGTGAATATTATACAATTATGGACTTTTCAGCTGTTATACATGATGTGATATGCACCAAAAAAATCATTATTGACCGAGGCGATAGCCGAGGTCAATAATTATTTTTTGGTACATATCAACATCATGTATAACAGCTGAAAAGTCCATAACTGTTTTATTATATAACCCTCAATTTACAATTATATAAAACAGGTCAATATCAAAAAAACAATTATATAAAACAGGTCAATATCAAAAAAACAGGTCAATATCAAAAAAACAGGTCAATATCGCTAGATATTTTTTCTAAAAAATTACTTTTTAGCCAATGAAAACGCGTCTATTTATAGGTTATATAATAATGTTCATTGTACAATTAAAATAAATTTGTTGATTATAATTTAAAAATTGTTGTTGCTGGTTTTGCACTTCCTTTCCTGTTACTTTTTACCCGTAACGGTTAGGAACGGATATTGCGTGCAGAGCCCAATTAGACCAACGATATTTACACCGGGGTACTGACTTAAGACAGAACCGGTACAGTACCAACATTGGGGACTACCCGTAAAATGTTGCTCCTAGGGTAGAAATTAAACATTTCTCTATTTCCCTGGGTACTCCCGTTGCTGCCACAACCCCATCCCCACCCAGGTGAGTGAAATAAATTATAAGTGCGTACTTGCTTTTACGTGTACTCTCCCAGTTATTACTTCTATCCTACAACATTTTCACAGGTACGAACATTCTAAAAAATCTAAAAGAGCACAAAAAATGGAATGGGTGGGGAAGGTAGTGGGGTTCGGAGGGTTTTGTTATAACATTATTTTTGTTTTTCTAGATCTTTTTATAGAACGTATATCTGACGTTTTGTCATCTTCGTGATTGAAATGCGCTTTACGTATTATTACGTATTTACCGTTTCAAAAATCGGCCTGTGACTGTTGCTTGTTTGCGTGAAACGGGACATGCGCAGTGAAGCAATCTATAAAATCGTAACATATGAAAATTGATTGATCTCATCATCATCATCATAATGATAAAACCACAGCATATAACAGAAAACGGACTTCATATCATAAGAAATGCACCACGTATAAAGCCGTTTGTACCGAATATAATGCAATTGAAACCACCGAATATAAAGACGTATCCACCACGTATATTAAAATATATACCATATATAAAGTCAACAGAAGCACTGCATATAAATACAAACCTACTTCATAGAATGTTCAAAGGACCTCATATATATTAGATAAACTACTGAATATAGTAATAACTGGACAGCATATAATGGTTTATCTACTACATACAATGACTTATCTATCGCATATACTGATTAATCTACTGCATATAAATACTTTTCTACCACATATAAAGATTTATTTAAAACATATAATTAAAAATAAACTACATATCATGAAAAATCTACCACACATAAAGGGAAATGTACTGCATATATTAATCGGCAACATCATAAGACAGTCATGGCGTTCCATACAAGTTCATTGATCAGTATGGCAGATCATTAACACATCAATACATGTTGTGTATAACTGTATAAA
>JAWPHD010015033.1:0-27500 GCA_037043455.1 Cyrtodaria siliqua | reverse complement strand
ATAGTGGCGAACTGTGTAATTGAGTCAGCCACTAAACATGCAATGCGTTGTTAAATAAGTTTAGAAGTTCCTTTGTGTGCTTGTTTGAATGGTGTTTACTTCATGTTTAGCAGCTGTTAGGCCATAGATGATGTTCAATTTTTTGTTGTGCTAGAGGCACACCGTCCCATTTTTCCTAGGTAGAACGAGTATTGTTGACCCCCACCTCCCCCGCCTCCCCCTGCCCCTCCCCGTACCCCCACCCGAGCTGCTAGTGGGATTCGAATCCGCAGCGGTGAGAGGCGAAACAGTTTTAGAATTAAGTTCGTATCAAGTTTAATATTTAAATTGTATAAAAGTGATAGAAAACCAGTACTTGTTGTATAACCGACTTGTAAATTGCAATGTATTTATATGGTTATCTTATTTGAACATATTTAGATTCACACTAGTCGTGCACTGCCACTGAGTACAGTTTGAAAAGGTGCTCTTTGGAGTTTGAACTCTGTTATCACATGGGCAACACGGTTTAATCACGCGGTTATTCATTTAATCTTGCATGTAAAACAACGATAGCTGTAATCTAGTATGTAGTAGTTCAGCATTTGAACGTTGTTACACTGACTGTACAACTGTAGTGTGGCAGAAGGCACGAACGATAACTCTACGTCACATGACGGGTCTTAGTATGTAGGTGATTAACATGTGCAACTTATTTTACAGAATTCGTGAAAATGAGTATTAAGCATGGATAAATTATACAAGTTTATTACGCGTTGTTTAATACTGTTGTAATACTGAAACAGCTACCCTCATCACGTCATACATACGTTTCAGATGGGGCTTGAGTTTACAAATCCGCCTTTACCCGAGTACAGCAATGGCTACAATCGCTTGAGGGTGTATGCAGCCTCCGAGTCAGTGGGGGGGGGGGGGGGGGGGGGGGGGGGGGGGGGGGGGGGTGAAATAAGGATATAGTGGTGGACATGCCTGAAACGTGTAACTAACTGGATTTGATTTTTTTCATCTACATTGTTTTTTTCTGGATACTTAGAATAATGATAGCCGTTTACTGAGTAGATAATGGACACATGTACTGACCGTAATGGTTATTAACCAGGTATATTAAATTACTTGAATTTTAAAAGACAATTAAACTGAAATGGCTATACACACCGATGTGAACAATTGGAATCTCTCCAGAATGTTATCACATGCGCTTGACATGAAAGGACACAACAAAGAAAAGTCAACAATCACACAACATGAACAACATATGGAAGAATATGCAGAAACATTTATGCATAATACAGACAATATGTCCTGTGGAAGTTGCGCAGAAGGCACGACAATTCACGGAACTAGTGATTATGATGTCATGTCCGTCGTAAAAGGTGTTATTGTAATTGAGTCCTCTGACGAATCCCCTCCTGAACCAGTGCAATTTATAATGGTACCAGGTGAATGCAAACCTGGTTTTGTGAAACTTGTATTAAACAATCTTGTTATTTTACTGAAGCAGAGTAAATCCGACAATAGATACGAAACAATACTTTATAGCCTTATTTCGCATGAAGAATCACTGTATCTGGCAAGTGCGATATATTTGGAACATTACAAAATCGAGCGAACTGTCAGGCTATATAGTTCAATTAATCCAATAAAATATGGCATTGCAAGAGTAACTACCAGTGGCCCCGCGTTTTCTGTTGGGGGTGTAGACGAAGTTCGGGCACTTCAGTGTAACACGTGGCCGAACGCCGCTATCGAATGGCTTCATCGAAAACGAACGGACAATTGGCCGAGCTCTGAGCTGCTGGAATACCTGAACGAGAAAGTTAAATGTCACGTAGTTCCCACCGGTGACGAACTGTCGAAAGAATGTCACCTTCAGTGGAAGTTGTCATTTGCCGCGATAGAACGTGAGTTAATATGGAGCATGAATGACACACAACTCAAGTGCTTCATTGTATTGAAGATGATATTAAAACAGTGCATTTCACCAAAGCTTCCGGAAAAATTGAAAGACGAATTAAAAACGTATCACATGAAGACCATTATATTCTGGTTATGTGAAAATCTCAAAGAGGACGTCTGGAGAGAAGATAATCTAGTTGGATGCATTCAAGAAGCCATAAAGAAACTACTTGAATGCTTGAAAGAACACAATTTGCCTCAGTATATTATACCTACAAACAATCTATTTAGAAACAGATTTGTGACGCGTGCCATTAGAGAATCTGTCATAACAACAATCGAATCAATATCCAGATCTTTGGAGGCTGCTTTAAGAACAATTCTTCCTGACATAGAAAAGTATGGTGCTTTCAGAAAAATTCTTCCTGACATAGGAAAGTACCTTAAGGCCATTAGTTACTGTGATTTCTGCAGATATATATTGTACGCCGTGTTCTTTCAGGAAAAGATTCCGAAATCGAAGTTAGAAGAATTTGCGAAGGCATTTTCAAGAAAATTTGCAGATGGAAAACTATACGTTCCGTGTATTCGGTTGGCCATTGGGAAAACGATGTATAGAGACATTGTGGAAAACAATATAACTGTAAATAGAGATTTAAGAGTGAGAGAAGTTATCCAGTTCCTAGAAACTGGGTGCGATATGGATAGCATGGCAAGTACTATACATCGGGCATTGATTTACATTATGGAACAACAATACGATAGTGCTATAAGTGTAATAGAAAAGGGAACGCCCAAACGTGGTGTTAAATATTATGTTGGAGGGGATACAGGAAAAGGTTATATCATGTTCCCCACTGCTACGCCTAAAGATAACAGTGAGGACAATGATTGTATAAACGACATTGAAAAGGATAGACATAATCTATTAATAGCTATCACCGTCACAGAGTCTGATGTAGATTATGTACCAGATTCAATGAAACGTGAATTTCTAACAAAATCAAGCGAATCGTTCTTACTATTTCACCCAATTGTGATCTCGCATTTTCTACGCTTTCTATCAGCATATCATCTTGGACTCGTACCAGCGAGAAAAGTATCTCTTATGTTGCTAGGGGCCACAATTTCGAATATAAGAAAGAATAGTTACTTAGATGGACATATAAACTTACTTGGTGAACATGCACATATAAACTTACTTGGTGATTGCTACAACATGATAGATAAGAGGCAAATGGCATTTTATTGGTATTATGAATCATTGAAAATGTTCTCTTCCTTGGAGAACGCTGCCTGGTACCGCGTGGCCTGTATGGTGAATGACGAGGTGACTAGACGCTGTCTGGTACCACATGACTTATATGGTGAATGACGAGGTGACTAGACGCTGCCTGGTACCGCGTGACCTGTATAGTGAATGCCGAGGTAGCTAGACGCTGCCTGGTACCAAGTGGCCTGTATGGTGAATGGGTGGAGAGTGGGATGTGGTGGGGTGGGAGGAGGGACTAAACTATATATGACACATGGTAAAGCATGGCCTAAATGGTGAATAAGGCGGTGATTAAACGATGCCTGGTGTGGCGAATGAGGAAGTGACTAGACTCTGCTTGGTACCAACTGTCCTGTATAGGAAATAATTGGGTGAAGAGGCCCTGCCTTGTACCGTCTTAATGGTGAATGATAGATAGCCAACCAAAGAGAAACTATACATACAGATATTAGTCTAAAATAGTGTTAAATGTACTAAATTGAAACAATATTGAGGGACAGTCTAGTAGAAAAAGCAAGTCTGGAAACGAATGACTGATACAAATACGTTTTAGAACTTCTTGCCCTGAATAAAAGAGACTTAAACACAACTGCAGTAACAATTTCATCATGTTTGATATGCCTAGATATATGTAATGTTTATGGAAACTGTGCTCAGATGCTCAGACGTAACATATTATTTTATATGCCTAGATGTATGTTATGTTTATGGAAACGGTGCTCAGAAGTAACTTATTATTTGATATGCCTAGATCTATGTAAAGTTTATGGAAACTGTGCTCAGACGTAACGTATTATTTGATATGCCTAGATATATGTAATGTTTATGGAAACTGTGCTCAGAAGTAACTTTTTATTTGATATGCCTAGATAAACGTAATGTTTATGGAAACTGTGCTCAGAAGTAACTAATTAAATGATTGTTGGCGGAGTTATGGCCATTTATACAGAAACTTTGTCCGGATTTGTTCTCCTGAACCCCTGATTTCAATGAAACTTGGCAGGGATGTTCTGGTTGAAAGATGTTTGGAGGAGTTATGGCCTTTTAAAGGTTTTAATACACAAATTTTGTCCGGGCTATACTCCGGAACCCCTGGCCGGATTTCAATGAAACTTGACCAAAAAGATCAGTACAAAGCCTAGTAGCGCGTATCGTCACCATGTTCCGGTTGAATGATTTTTACGGAGTGGTCTTTTATAGGTTTTAACACACAAACATTGTCAAGACTATTTCTCCGGAACCCCTGACCGGATTGCAATGAAACTTCGCATGGGTAATCAGTACCAAGCCTAGTTGTGCATATCATTTTCGTGTTCCGGTTGAATGATTTTGGCATAGTTATGGCCCTTTAAATGGTTTAATAAAATACTTTGTCCGGACTAGTTCTCCTATGCCCGTGGACGCACTTCAGTGCAACTTGGCAGGGATGATCAGTATCAAGCTTAGTTTTGCATATCGTTGCCGTGTTCTGGTCAAATATTAATTTTTTTTGGCGCCGTTATGACCCTTGATACACAAACTGATACACAAACTTTGTCCGGACGAGTTTTCCTGAAACTCTGGCCTGATTATAGGGATGATCAGTATCAAGCCTAGTCGCGCATGTCATCCTTATGTTCTAGTTGAATGATATTTGGCTATTGTCCCTTAATACAGAATCTTTGGTCGCACTAGTTCTCCTGAAACTTGGCTAATAAGTACCAAGCCTTGTTGCGCATATCGGTGTCATGTTCCGTTTGAATGTTTTCGGCGGAGTTATGGCCCTTTAAAGGCTTTTATACGCAAACATTGTCCAGACTAGTTCTCCTGAAACCATGGCCGGATTTCAACGAAACTTAGTAGGGATGAACTGTACTAAGCCTAGTTGTGCATATCAGTAGTAATATCGTCGTCGTGTTCCAGTCAAATGATTTTTGGTGGATTTATTGCACTTTCCCCAGTGGGTGGGGGTGGGGGGAGGTTACTAAAAACAACCTCTAGTTAAATAAAATTTTGAGTGTCCATTTTTTTCTG
This sequence comes from Cyrtodaria siliqua, assembly GCA_037043455.1. Taxonomy (NCBI): domain Eukaryota; kingdom Metazoa; phylum Mollusca; class Bivalvia; order Adapedonta; family Hiatellidae; genus Cyrtodaria; species Cyrtodaria siliqua. The sequence goes on along the minus strand of JAWPHD010015033.1, from coordinate 22,318 downwards.
CTCTTTCTACCATATGTTTAAATATATTATTGGTGTAAAATAATCACCAGTTAATAATATGCCAAACAATTTGCATTAAACTATTCTTATAACTAATAGTAATGATGGAACACGTACAAGTTATGAAGAAAAACTAAGGGGCGTCGTGAGTTTAAAACATCAAGACTGCCGTGTGTCCCTTTAATGTGTTTGTAGCAAAATAGAGTTAAGTACTTGTTCTTTTCTTAATCGTACCATGGTTCAGTTATACTAAAATCCATTCAGGGAAACTAACCTGAAAACTACATTAAATATGTTGACATATCCCCAATAATATATAGAGAAAAACAAAACTCACCTTACTAACAGAAAGCTCTGGAATTCAACGTGGCATTCATATGAGGTTTTACTATTTATTTTCACTATTTATGGATATCCAAAATTCAGTTATGGATATCCATCAATGAATCAGGTATCCATATAATTCGAAAATAACATATATTAATTATGGATATCATTAATTATTTACAGATATCTTATATTCAAAATATGGATATCCATAATTATGGATATCCATAATTCATTTATGGGTATCCATAATTCACTTCATGGATATCTTATATTCAAATTATGGGTATCAAGTTCATTTATAGATATTATTAAATCGATTATGAATAGCCATAAATTAATATAAAATATCCATAATTGTTCGTTAATTATAGATTTAAGTAATTAAATTTATTGCATTACCTTACGGTCATGGCGCAAGGATTGGTCCTGGATAACTGTAGGCATACAGGAAGTAAATCACTGTGGTATTCATGCCTGGTGTAGTCGAAAGGAGTTCCCAAATATATAATCCCTAACTTTTTTTGTGATAAAAGGCATTTTTGAGTATTTAAGGCCTGTTTTTCTGGCTGAAATGACTTTATTGACTTGGTTGTGATAGCTTAAAACCATTTGCATGGTTGTATGATGATTTTATTTGTCAACTTGACAGTTTTGAAAGTGAAAGTAGAACACATTTAAGAGGTGCCGAATGAACGCAGTTTGTTCACGGTATCAACAAAGATCAGAATTTTATTTACTTATATGCCACATGACCCCTACTATTCTCAGCAGTTTTCTAGAGAGGCAGGTCTCATGACTAAGAACATGTAAGTGAATCTTAGTTTGAACTTCATTTTGAAAAATGGATAACTAAAAAGCTTGCTCAATATTGCATTGGACTCAATGGGATTTTATTTACTTCTGGTACACCTGTAAGGGATTAGCCATTAATTCCACGGAGGAATAAACTGATATATGGATATCTCTAATATCTCTAATTCAAATGATTTATGGATAGGAATCTTAATTGAATTATTGATATCTTAAAATCGAGTATAAGATATGCATATTGTCACTGAATTATAGATATCCATAATTCATTAGATATCTTAAAACTGAATTATGGATATCCATAATTAGCGAATAAATAGTAAAATGGACCCCCATACTGCTTAAACTTGTGTTGTAAGTCTCAGTAAAGGCATTGGGGGATATCTCTTTATCATTGAAATATATCTATACAATTGTGATATATTTCTTTAAACACAAAATATCTCTGTTTCAGCTAGGTAGATATCTCTATAAGAGTCTTACATAGATTTGTTACATTCAAGAGACATCTTCAGCTTGAAAAGGTATCTATCTTCAAGAGATATTTTTCTAAATACACTGATATCTCTTTGACTTGAGGATATATCTTGTTTTAAGAGATATATCTTTTAATCACTATTGATAGATATCCATAACTGAATTAAAAATATCTATAATTCGAATATAAAATATCTATAAATCGATTTATAGATATCTTAAAATGAATTATGGATATATATAATTCAATTGAAATAAGATATATTATTTTCGATTTTAAGATATCAATAATTAAGTTTAAGATATCTATAAATCGATTTATAGATATTTGTAATTCAATATAATATATATTTAAATCACTTCGAATTATAGATATCTATATATCAGTATATTCAGCCGTGGAATTAATTCCATCTGTTCTGAGAATCCGTTCTGTTTGAGAAAAAAGCAAGATACATATGTACAGTATATTTGCATATTAAACTTTATGAATATCAGTAGCTTATATAGTAGGTATGGAACTTCGTAGTGGACTCAACAGAATATACGATTTTTAATCGTCGATGAGTTGAATTATTATATCTCCGTGTACGCTTGCGTCAGATTTATACTCATCATGTTTGTAAATGTTTTATTATCTACTCGGTGCGATTATCATATGCTAATTGGGCCAACGTTGGCTAATGGTTGTACGGTTGGTTCAACGTTAGCGTGTTTGTACATCGTTAGACCAATGTTGGGCCATCGTTGTAAAAGTTATATCAGTGTGTATACGTTGGGCCACTGTTGGACCAACGTAAGCCATTAAGCCGTTGTCGGAACGTTGGTCTGCCTTCGTTGGGCCAACGTCTTTCGGCCAACCATATATGGATTATTATTACTAATCAGAACATGATATTCATTCACAGTAATCATCTTCATCTGCATTATTATACCCACGTTTTTGAAAAAAAAAGGTATATTAAAATCGCCTCCGTTTGTCCGTCTGTCCGTTACCGCATCTCCTCCTAAACCGCTAAACGGAATTCAACCAAACTTAGGGATGACCATATGATGACGGCGTGCAAGAGCACTATTAAAAAATATAGGTGCACCTATACTTTTTACAGGTGCACCTACACTTTTTATAGATGCACCTACATCTATAGTTTTGAACCGGATCGTACACACTAAATCTGGGATCAAATTTAAATATAATTATATGTCAGTGCACATTTATTATAATCTCTGCATTTTTACATTATGATAAAATACCCATTGGGTCAACGTTGGCTAATGGTTGTACGGTTGGTTCAAAGTTAGCGTGTTTGTACATCGTTGGACCAATGTTGGGCCATCGGGGTAAAAGTAACATCAGTGTGTATACGTTGGGCCACTGTTGGGCCAACGTAAGCCAATAAGCCGTTGTCGGGACGTTGGTCTGCCTTCGTTGGGCCAACGTCTTTCGGCCAACGATATATGGATTATTATTACTAATCAGAACATGATATTCATTCCCAGTAATCATCTTCATCTGCATTATTATATCCACGTTTTTGAAAAGAAAAAAACAGGGTATATTAAAATCGCCTCCGTTTGTCCGTCTGTCCGTCTGTCCGTTACCGCATCTCCTCCTAACCCGCTGAACGGAATTCAACCAAACTTAGGGATGACCATATGCTGACGGCATTCAAGAGAACTATTATATTTGGCTTCGAGCCCAGAGGCCCTCAGGGGGTCACTAAAAATTCAATTACACTGTCATTTTTTCATATTTTTGCACATAACTTGGTATATGTAATCGTCTATAAAAGATAAACAACATATCAAACGATTTTTATATTTCGCAGACTCAAACGTCTGCCCTGGGGCCCAGGATGGGTAGGGCGGACGGGATTTGGGGTCATTTATTTAAAAAAAGAAATTTGTAACTATGTCTCAAATGCAGGAGTCAATGTTTTTGTAACTATCTCTCAAACATTATGATGATGGCGCTGCACCCAGAGTCCCTCAGGGCGGTCAAAAGGTCAAATACACCAAAATTCAGTTACACTGTCATTTTTCCATATTATTGCACATAACTTGGTGTATGTAAACGTCTATAAAAGATAAGCAACATATTAAATGATTTTATTATTTTTATTGCATCAAACTCGGACCGTCTGCCCGGGGACCCAGGGAGGGTGTGGAGGGGGAGGGGGGGGGGGGCGGGGGGGGGGGGGGGTGGAGGCGGTTGTTTTTGTGGGGGAATTTGGATTTGGATTTTTATTTTATTTTATAATTATGTCTCAAATGAAACATGATGATGGGATTACACTGTATACATTTGTTTCCTTCTTTGTTATAGTTGGACCTGGATGATATGGCATCAAATACACTAATAATGCAATTACGGTGTAATTGTTTCATACTTTTGCACATTAATTGGTATAATAGTCATCTAATAAAGAGATACACAGCATGTCAAATGATTTATTATTTAAAACTCGGACGCTTCCCTGGGGTTCAGGTGGAGGGTGGAGGGTAACAGGGGTCAGTTTATTTAAAATTATTCTCAAATAAACATTTTGATGAAGGGATTACATTGTATATACTGTGGGTCTGTGTGTGTGGGTGTTAGTGTGGGGGTTGGCGGGGGGAAGTGACCTGTGTGAATAAAACGTGAGTATTTTACGTCAAATTCGTTCTATTTGTCATGTTATGTGCTCATCACCATTCCCCATTCCAACCCGACATGATCCTAGATATTAAAGGACTTTAAAGCCTCATTCATTCTCTTTTGTGTTAATGTCCTTTCTAAACAATTGTATGATATAATATGTTTCATATATTTACTTAATAAATCTATTATTTAATTTCTGCTCAAAGTATTTTATAACTGATTATTTGAGAAAATGGAACATATTCAATTAGAAGTGAAACCTAACAAAAAGGAATACTTTTACAACGATGCACTGTCTGAGGTAAGAATAAATTTCACATTGTTCTTATACATACAGACCTAAACTGTACTACTAATAATTCAATACTATTTATAAGCCCATATTAGAAACTGACTGGATATAAACTTGAAATGTGTATTGTTTTATATGATTTAGTGACCTAATTGATGTGGCTTTATTCTTTTATTAATAAATTGTTGGTTGTACACAAAGTTCACGATGTTTTCTTTTCTATCTTGTGATAAATGATCGAAAGTAACTCATTTGCATATTACGCCTGTAATTCCTGTTAATATCCGTCTAGTTTACGCCCGTCATTTTACTAAGCGAGGTCTGCCTAAATGACGCCCATCAATTAATCCAGGCGTAACTCATTTGCATATTACGCCTCAAATTCCTGTTACTTTCCGTCTTGTTTCCGTCTAATTTACGCCTGTTTTGTCTATTTAATTTAAATGGTTATTTAATTTTAATCCAATGTTCATAGTCCAAACTAAGTTTAAATTGTAACTGACCACTGTACAGTGTAAACCCTGGGAACAGATGTTCACAAAGACAAGTCTTAAAAGTAAAAACTTCTTGCATAGAAAATAACAAAGTTCTTAGAATATTTTAACTACACTATGCTGTGTCCGCGAAATACCGCGACACAACGTTCAAAGATGATTTTAAAGTTCTTCGCGTTCCGATTTCACAACGTCTTGCACCGTCAATAGTAGTATTTGAAAACTTCGTGTAGGTGTATTCCCAAAGATTGCACCAATGTGGACAACCGCAAACGAGATCCGGATGAAGCCATGACGACAACGACAGACCACTAGGCATCTCATCTCCTCATGCATCGATACCACAACGTCTTGCACTGTCAATAGTAGTATTTGAAAACTTCTTGTAGCTGTATCCCCAAAGATTGCACCACTGTATATCACCGCAAACGAGATTCGGATGGAGCCATGACGACGACGACAGACCACTAGGCATCTCATCTCCTCATGCTTTTCACTGAAATATATACACGACAAGCCAAAGGCACTGGTACCAGATACAATATAAACAACAAACACAGGGGAGTGTGGGTGGGTAAGTTTGGAGGTAACAATTAAATATCGATTTTTAGAACACAGAAACAGATCGATACTGACCAAATGTCGGTCACTGCAAAGAGGTGTATGCGTTCGAATTACACGTTCATAATCACCTCTGATTTCCACCCCCTGGCATGTGTATGCCACATGCCGCGTGGCACCGCCAAACATGGGGGAAGCGGTACACAGCTTAGATAATAAAAAACCTCCAAAGAGGTATGACAGACGTACTTCAACCAATGAAGCGATTATGTCATGTCATATACAAAATCAACCAAAAAACCTCCAAAGAGGTATAACAGACATATTTCAACCAATGAAGCGATTGTGTCATGCCACACGCCGCGTGGCACCGCCAAACATGGGGGAAGCGGAACACAGCTTAGATAATAAAAACCTCCAAAGAGGTATGACAGACGTACTTCAACCAATGAAGCGATTGTGTTATGTCATATACATAAACAAAATGAAAAAACTTTAAAATTCAACCAAAAAACCTCCAAAGAGGTTTAACAGACATACTTCAACCAATGAAGCGATTGTGTCATGTCATATACAAAAAGCTACAAAAAGCACAAACAAAAACCTCCAAAGAGGTATAACAGACATACTTCAACCAATGAAGCGATTGTGTCATGTCATAATTTATAAATAATTTATAAATAATTTATAAAAGTTACAAAAAGGCTCAACAACAGTTTGTTGCGATAAAATAGCTACGGAGAGCTACTATAACCCAAATAGGGTAAATATAAAAATTAACTATACGATTGCCAAGCCACAGCCAAGCTTAAAGGTGAATGTATAATTTCTTCAATTTAACTTATAAACATTGAATTCCTTGTTGTAAACCATTCACAAACAAGGCTTGCCTTGATAAAATAAGTGTACATCATCCCAATACAGCATTGTCTTAAAAACAACAAACAAATGAACTTTTATAAGATTTCAATATTTAACATAAAAAACATCGACTTTTGCTTCGTTAGGATTAATTTAAAAGCCCAAGTTAAAATAATGTGGGGGCAAAGTTAAAATAATGTGGGGGCAGGCCCCACTATTTATCATCATTAATAGAAATACAAAATTACCAGGCAACAAAGCATCATCTACTTTCTTGTTCCTGAACAATGAAGTGCCACTATATACATTCATTGGCAAGAAATTAAGCAGTTCAATATATATTTCCAAATTCAACACAAAATAAGTGTTAAAGGCCTACTTTGACATTCACAATAGAAACTAAATGTCCATAAACTCTTCGATCAAAAACGGCAGGAGCCCACATGTATACAGTTCCGTGCGACATATTCACTTTGGCTTTCATAGTACGAGTCTGGTCTGCAATTAACTTGGTCTAAATGTTTGTTCATGGCTATCATTTATACTAGCAAATTGTAAACGGAGAGCTTAACATATGATACCAACTACTGAAGGTGTTTATGGTACGTCTCGCAACCGCATGTCCGATACCCATTTATTCGACATAGGAACATTGTTGATTGGCTTTCGACATCGTGATGGTGACACAAACTGAAGTGCAAGGTATGGCGTAAAATAACCTGCGTAAAATAACCTATAACAAAGAGATCTAATTATAATTAAAACACCATCAGCCACCACTCTGTATAAAAACAACAGCCACAAAATGAAAAGATCAGTGTACGCAAACAGAATAAATGTGTAAAGCTGACTGCTAGACGAAAAAAATTAGGACATTATACTGTTATAGCAGCAGCAGACACAGCAGTAAGTAAAAAATATCTGTAATAAGCAAAACAAACTGTGTCATATATCTCCTGGTCGACTTCCCATGATCAGCATCACATGATTAAACATTTTCCCACAAACTCTTGAGATACCACGAAATCCCGCTGTAAACCAAGTGGCTTTTCCTAAATCATGGACTCTTAGACTGTATTTTCGGCAAAACTGTTTACTGAAATAAATTGCTAAAATGAAAAACACCTGACAAATTTATCTTAACAAAATCATGTGTGACCCTGTAATTTATCCCTGTGAAGATAAAGCAAATACAGAAATTAAAGCACAATATAAAAGCATATTTGCTCACTATGATATTGATTACAACTATAAAATATTTATAATTCAACAACTCAAAAGCTATGAAATTGATTTGCAACCGTTTAAATGCAGATTTTCACAAATCTCAATTTTCATTAAGTTTGTTTGGTATCTTTACAATCCAGAATGACGTTGTAGGTGTATTTTGGTCATCTAGTTTTGTAATGCCATTGATGTGGTGGAGGTTCTCTAAAACGGAGTAACACTTAAAGTCAGGTAGCATTTTAAAGAAACGTTTTTTTCTTCTTTTTTCAAACACACAAACACGTTTTTATCGTTCACATGTTTCGACATTTGTTAGCTTACCCATATAACCATTAATTTGGATATATTGGAAATGCTCTCCCTTATATACGTTCTTACAAATGTGGATTGAGTTGTCATAGACACGAACATGCCTACTGACTTAGTGAAAATGTACTGGAGCTTCTTAGGAACGACAATAACTATTCAGATATTGGCTCACCTTTTCGGAGGAAAAATGGCATATATGTGTGTGTGTTTTTCATCGGCGACGGCGACGAAGGCATCAACGTTAAGTGCATGCGTTTAGCTCTGCTTCTATGTAAGAATATGAAGAATAAAAAACAAGGTTGGCTCATATTTGTATAATTGGTAAAAAGGTAAAGGTATCCCGTAGTCTGGTGGCCTTTGGGACAGTGGCCAACTGTGTCGGTGGCACGACAAATGAAAGGCGGACGCCATACCTCTCATTTCACCGCCTGAACATTCCCTGAATTGAACCAAGTACCCATTCATTATTGTGTGATTGAGAGTTTTTCAGTCACTTGCCCCCACCGAAGCTCAAAAACGCGACATTGAGCTGCAGCGTAGTCGAACGCTGTAACAGTTCGGCCATGGCGGCTCTCTGTATACTGGTAAGTAAAATGCAAAGCTATAGGTTGAAACAACAAATGATCACATTCACGGTCATTCACTTAAGTCAGTTGTACGTTAATATTGGTGTTAGCTCCCTTATTTCTACCGATGTTTACTTTTTATCAAAATCGCTACCTAGTTTCTACCGCTGTTTACCTATATCAAAATCCTTGTTAGTTCAGCGCCAAATTATCTTAATGTTAGCTATACATCTGTTTTTAATACTGGCTGTTAATGACTGGAGGTATAGTTTATATAGGGCAGGGCATGGCATGGCAGCGCAGGGCAGAGCAGGCAGGCAGAGCATGCAGGCAGGAAGGCAGGCTGGCAGGTAAGAAGGTTCGTAATTTCAAATGTTCTCTAGGTTAAATGTGTGAGGAAACAAATACAAGGTAATATATTGCAAAGAGTGTGGTAAACAGTACACGCATATAATCCATATTATTACATTTTACAATAATACGCAATTCAATTAAACAACAATTTAACGTTTCGTATTCACCTTTCATTTATGATGATAACTGGATATCTGGAAATGGGTAAGTACATGTCTACTTGACCCTAATTCGTGGCTGAGGAACGTCGCACTCTCTCTCTCTCTCTCTCTCTCTCTCTCTCTCTCTCTCATTTCTATATTTCTTGTAATTATTATTACATAATTGTATGTCTATATAACACAAACTATAGTGTTTAAACCAATTCGTGGCTCGAGTTCCGGTTGAAAACAAACGCTGGAAAAAGGTGTAATTTGTACAACCGTTTAACCATTAAATGATAACACAGCAGGGTTCACAACAGTGTGGACATTTTACAAACTCGCTGCATAAAATGATCTCCTAACAGATATTCTCTTTAGCAGATCAATTTCAAGAAAACGTTATTTAATTAAGATTGACTTGACATAACACGTACAGGATTCCGACAATTTCGTTCATCCTCAATTCGTTTATATGTATAAACACTTGAACCGAAACAACGTCGGTCAATCATGTGTTTGTCTAATCTATATAGTTTTGAGCTGTACTAATATCCCTTATACAAATATGAACCAAGCTTGGTTATTCTACTGCATGCATCGTCGGAACTCACGTTCGATTGCATTACGTTACCCTTCATTCATCACGTAATCATACACGCGTGAGTTCCGACGATGCACTACGACATGTCATTTATAGTCGGCGAGAAACAGAGCTAAAAGCATGCCCTTAACGTTGAAGCCTTCGTCACCGCTGCCGATGAAAAAATAACCACATACATGCTTGGTTTCCTTCGAAAAATTATTGTCGTTCATAAGAAATGCTCCAGAACATGTTCACTAACAAGCAGTAAGCATGTTCGTGTCTATGACAGCCCAATCTACATTTATAAGAACGTAAACAAGGAACAGAGCATTTCCAATATATCTAATTTAATGGTTATATGATTAAGCTAACAAACGATGATTATATGATTAAGCTAAAAAATATGCTTGAAAAATAAGAAAACACTTTCTTTAATATCCTACCTGACCTGAAGCGTTACTTCATTTTAGTGCTCCACCACATCAATTGCGTTACAAAAACTGATAACCAAAATACGTCTACAAGGTCATTCTGGATTGTAAAGATAACAAGAAGAAACTGATGCAAAGCATCAGGGCGGCGCATCGTGTTTTCAAAAGGAGGAAACAAACATGTGTATTTATTTGCACATTTTTATTATATAACAACAAAAATGTAGAAATATTTTAAAAAGTACAAAAAGTTATATGGCAACAGTAAGAAATAGTAACTTGAGAACAAATGCACATATTGAAACATATTTAAGTGTTTGCTGTAATTGCTGATGATATATATTTCTGGAGTGTTATGAAGATTTTTAGAATGTTGAGGTAGTTTGAATTACGTAAAAAAAACATCAAAAAAGAATCTGATATGATCAGTGAAATTTGTACTATGACAAATGGCTGGGGTAGGTGGACATGAATTCGGAAGAAGTGGTTTGTAGTGGTAAGATATCATACAGTTTGGTTTTTTGAATGTTTGACACTGATTTTCGTCATAGGTGTGTGCCACGTAGGGCTGATCATGAGATTTTCCTGGGTGGAAACCAGTATTGCATGGCCTGCGTCAGGAAATATCATGCTCAAGCGAAGTTTCAAAGCTGTATCTGTCATAGTTACAGAAGTGCACCTTAACATAAAACTTAACCAAATACGCACACTATTTCTTTCCAAAAACATACTGGCTAAAAAGTAGACCTTAACGGAAAACTTAACCAATATACTAAGTTCATAAAAGGGCATAACTTTTGCAGAAAGCAGCCCAGAGTTATGAACCTGATATGCCGGGTCATTTTATGATGTAGAACATCTGTATACAATTTCAAAGTTGTAGCTGTAATAGTTACCTAATATATGGACCTATGACATAGCGCCAATTTCAATACAGCAATTTCAATATATGGCCAGTTTTTTACCCCCAACATTTTGGCCAGTCTTTTACCCCAATATTTTTAATCACGTGCTCCTCCATATGTCACGTGCTCCTCCATATGCAGCATCAATCAAAGTACTGCGTACTGAAAAAGTACTGCGTACTGAATAGAGAAAACCATTAGTAAGCAAATGGTTTTGAGCTGTTCCTACAGTTAAGATTAAAGATTGTATGAATTTTTACGATTGTTATCTCAAGCCGAGACGTCCTTATCCACTGAACAAAATGCCGCTGAATCTCACGAAGTGGCAAGTTATTGATTTAGATAGTTGGTTAAAATCTGCTTCTTTTTAGTAGTCGCCATGAACTTGTATTTTTAAAAATGTATTTTTAGCTTCGGCGGCCATTTTGAATTTCCGGCCGAACTGATTTTTACTTAGGACCAACTAGACATCAAGAGCAACATTCCTGCAAAGTGTCATGCAAATTTTTTACAGAGTAATCGCCACAAGTTTTACCTATATAAGTTTTTGTAAACTAAAACGGCCGCTTGTGGCCATGTTTGACATCGAATCGAAATGAATTTTGTGTAGGACAAACTACATGGCAAGCCAGTCATTTTGGTAAAGGCTCAAAAGCAATATTACTTATGAATTTTGAGAAGTAGTCGCCACCAACTTATATTGTGTAAACTATATTTGTAGCTATGGCAGCCATCTTGAATTTCCGGCCGGTCTGTTATTTTGCTAGGACCAACGAGACAGCAAGAGCAACATTCTTGTAAAGTTTCATGGAAATCCATGAAATTGTTTCAGAGGAGTAGTCGCCACAAGTTTTCCCTGCCATGTTTGACATCGAATCGAAATGAATTTTGGTTAGGACCAATTACATGGCATGCCAGTCATTTTGGTTTAAGGTCTCATGTGACTAGATGCTGCTTTGCACTGCGTGGCCTGTATGTGAATGATGGGGTGACTAGACGCTTCCTGGTACCGCGTAGGCTGCTTGGTATCGCGTGACCTGTATGGTGAATGATTAGGTAGCTAGGCGCTGCCTGGTACCGCGTGGCCTGTATGGTGAATGACGAGGTAGCTAGACGCTTCCTGGTACCCCGTGGCCTGTATGGTGAATGAGAGGTGACTAGACACTGCTTGGTATGGTGAATGAGAAAGTGACTAGACGCTACATGGTACCAAGTGGCCTGTATGGTGAATGGGTGGAGGATGGGTTGTGGTGGGGATGGGCGGAGGGGCTAAACTATATATGATACACTGTACCGCGCTAAATAATGAATGAGGCGGTGATTTAACGATGCCTGGTATGGCGAATGAGGAAGTGATTAAACGCTGCTTGGTACAGCTGTCCTGTATGGGAATAAGTGGGTAAAAAAGAGGCCCAAGAGGGCCTGTGAACGCTCTACTGACTAACATGGCTCTTATAACATCAATGAAGCGAGTGACTGCCATTTAAGTTTTTCGGGCAAAAAAAAGCTTTTTGACTAAATCAAGGGCCATATAAACTAAAGAATCTGGTAAATTTTGGTAAAGATCAGATGAAAAATGAAGGCTCTACCGTATTAACGAGGAAAAATGGAAAAAATATAGCATTTTCAACTAAATCAAGAGCCATAACTCCTCTGTTACTGTTCTAACTGGTCCAAAATAGAGCTAAAATATATATATAAATATATATAATAAAAAAATAAAAAATAAAAGAAAAATAATAATTTAAAAAAATACAAAATAAAAAAATAATAATAATAATAAAAAATAAAAAATGAAGAAAAAAATAATAATAATAATAAATAATAATGTAAAAGAAGAAAGTCATACAATCTGGTAAAGTTTGGCAAAGATCAGATGCAAAATGAAGGCCCTATCATACGGATAGGCAAATTATAGCATTTTTAACTAAATCAAGGGTCATTACTCCGCTGTTACTAGTTCGATATGGCTGGTTTTCAAACTTTTCCAAGCTTTTATTGATATTAACAAGGTGGTAAATTTTGGTAAAAATAGAATGAAAAATAAAGGCTCTATCGTCTTAACTAGGCCAAATATAGCATTTTGAACTAAATCAAGGGCCATAACTCCGCTGTTACTGGTTTGATATAAATGGTTTTGGAACTTGTCCGAGCTTTCATTAATATTAACAATCTGATAAAGTCTGGTAAAGATCGGATGAACAATGAAGCACCTATCGTCTTAAAGAGGCAAAATATAGCATTTGTAACTAAATCAAGGGTCATTACTCCGCTGTTACTAGTTTGATATGGCTGGTTTTCAAACTTTTCCAAGCTTTTATTGATATTAACAAGTTGGTAAATTTTGGTAAAAATAGGATGAAAAATAAAGGCTCTATCGTCTTAACTAGGCTAAATATAGCATTTTGAACTAATTCAAGGGCCATAACTCCGCTGTTACTGGTCTGATATAAATGGTTTTGGAACTTGTCCGAGCTTTCATTGATATTAACAATCTGATAAAGTTTGGTAAATATCGAATGAACAATGAAGCCCATATCGTCTTAACGAGGCAAAATATAGCATTTTTAACTAAATCAAGGGCCATAACTCCGCTGTTACTAGTTTGATATGGCTGGTTTTCAAACTTCTTTGAGCTTTTAACAACATTAACAATCTGATAAAGTTTGGTAAAGATAGAACTAATAATGAAGCCCCTATTGTCTTAACGAGGCAAAATATAGCATTTTTAACTAAATCAAGGGCCATAACTTCGTTGGTACTAGTCCGATATGGCTGGTTTTCAAACTTGTCAGAGCTTTTATTGATATTAACAATGTGGTAAAGTTTGGTAAATATCGGATGAAAAATGAAAGCCCTATCGTCTTAACGAGGCAAAATATAGCAATATAGCATTTTTAACTAAATCAAGGGCCATAACTCCGCTGTTACTGTGTTACTGGTCCGATCTGGCTTGTTTTGGAACTTGTCCGACTTTTTACTGATATTAACAACCTGTTAAAGTTTGGTAAAGATCGGATGAAAAATGAAGGCCCTATCGTCTTAACGAGACAAAAGTTAACGACGGACGACGGACGGACGGACGGACGGACGGGAGACGGATGGACGACGGACAACTCGGCATCCCATAAGCTCTGCTGGCCAGTAGAGCTAAAAACAAGAGAGAAGCTATTAAGGTCAGAGAAGGCTCCAGTTCGATGAGATTACTATTGACCCATGACCTATACATGTAAGAGATTATCATTGATCTATGACCTATAACTGTTTTTAACACTTCCTCGGAACATACCTTATCAGCAGATGGAGAAAACTGTCTGAAATGTACACCAGGAATGATGGCCGACAGCGGGTCTTCAATGTCTGTAAAAACAATGGTTAACAAATATGTTAGAAATGTGCAATGCTCTCTGGACAGAGATGTCTCATTGCATACTTTTGTTTCTATAGTTCCATTCCATTACCATAAGAGTCACTCTGAGCTAAACTGTAATATGCAACTTGCTTCTTTGAATTGTATTTTCTCTGATAAAATTATTCATGTATAAACAAGGCATACCAGTGCATCCTTTAGCAGTTTAAAGATGTTCCTCTATAACTCTATGTAAAACTAGAACTATCACTGAAGGTGATGCATACCACTGCTCATTTTTATTCTATGTCAAACAAAGGGCCATAATTCTGTAATAAATTGTGCAATCAACTATAGGTGATGTAGACATAAGGTCATCAATTGTTATGAGTATATGAAGTTTGGGAACAACACATTCAAAACTGTTTGAGAAGTGCTAGTTATAAAAAATGTGTTGCGGACGCGACGTGACAGGAAAAATGAGATGGGACAAACATGTGGCACGCGTCGTGACGTTACGGACAGCATGATTCCTATATAGCCCACACCTCACTCTGTGAAAGCTGGGGTATAAATATGAACCCGAGGGCACAGCAAAATTTAACCCCAAGGTCACCATTTGAACAAACTTGGTCGAGGATCATAAGCTAATGTTACATGCAAAATATAAGATTTCTAGGAATTGTAGTTTTAAAGAAGTTTTTGCTTAAATCAAGGGAAATAACTCTCAAACCTGATAGCCATGTCACCATGTCAGTTCAAAAACAGGAACATATCATACTAATAAAGTTTGGGGCTAAATATCATTTTCTTAAAAGTCAAGATACACGGAATTTGGATGTATTAAATCTGGAGGAACGGACACAATAACATGGAATGCACTGACTTTTGAGGAGTCTACACAATCATACAATGTCATACTGTGTGAGGTTATTCATGTATTTGGAAGAATCCACGAATTAATACATACCATTGGCCAGTAACTTCCGACAGAGGTCATTCATGTATTTCGAAGTATCCACAAAGTAATACATACCATTGGCCAGTAACTTCCGACAGAGGTCATTTTGTATTTGGAATAATGCACCCAGTAAAACATACCATTGGCCAGTAACTTCCGACAAAGGTCATTTTGTATTTGGAATAATGCAAACAGTAAAACATACCATTGGCCTGTAACTTCCGACAGAGGTCATTTTGTATTTGAAATAATGCAAACAGTAAAACATACCATTGGCCTGTAACTTCCGACAGAGGTCATTTTGTATTTGGAATAATGCACCCAGTAATACATACCATTGGCCAGTAACTTCCGACAGAGGTCATTTTGTATTTAAAATAATGCACCCAGTAAAACATACCATTGGTTAGTAACTTCCGACAGAGGTCATTTTGTATTTGGAATAATGCAAACAGTAATACACACCATTGGCCTGTAACTTCCGACAGAGGTCATTTTGTATTTGGAATAATGCACCCAGTAAAACATACCATTGGCCAGTAACTTCCGACAGAGGTCATTTTGTATTTGGAATAATGCACCCAATAAAACATACCATTGGCCAGTAACTTCCGACAGAGGTCATTTTGAATTTGGAATAATGCAAACAGTAAAACATACCATTGGCCTGTAACTTCCGACAGAGGTCATTTTGTATTTGGAATAATGCAAACATTAAAACATACCATTGGCCTGTAACTTCCGACAGAGGTCATTTTGTATATGGAATAATGCACCCAGTAATACATACCATTGGCCTGTAACTTCCGACAGAGGTCATTTTGTATTTGGAATAATGCACCCAGTAAAACACACCATTGGCCAGTAACTTCCGACAGAGGTCATTTTGTATTTGGAATAATGCACCCAGTAATACACACCATTGGCCTGTAACTTCCGACAGAGGTCATTTTGTATTTGGAATAATGCACCCAGTAAAACATACCATTGGCCAGTAACTTCCGACAGAGGTCATTTTGTATTTGGAATAATGCACCCAGTAATACATACCATTGGCCTGTAACTTCCGACAGAAGTCATTTTGTATTTGGAATAATGCACACAGTAAAACATACCATTGGCCAGTTACTTCCGACAGAGGTCATTCATGGAAGAATCAACACAGTAATATTCGAACACCTTCTTCCAAATTGTTTTTGCAGCCCTATAATGACACAACATATTACATTATTATAACAGCAGTCTCGTGCGAAAAACAGTGCATTGACATTATTTTATAGTAAATGTATGTTTGCTGGATATTAGAACCGGATGGGTGCTCTCTCCATAGAGGATGTGTCTCCCTTTGAGGCCTTGTGTCAGAATGGAGGAAACATGACACTAACGGTTGTGCGAGACCACCAGAATTTGCCTCGGACTACCTAGACCTCAAAGCTACTTACTTTTGACAAAAACAAATAGACATAATCGTCAACTGAGTTATAAAACATAACAAATAAAACAACTTTATTATATTTTTTCACCGAAGTTTGTAAAATCTCCTATCCAAAGGTGTTTTCAGTTCAAAAAGGCAATGCGTTTGTGGCAAAAACGACATGTTGCGATGTACGCTTTTCACAGACTTAACTGGTTTCCGGTAAAAATGTAAATCTACAAAGCCGATTCCCACCGCTTCCTCACTGCTACCCATATTGTGAATATGAGAAGGGTACTCGGAAGAGTTAACTGCGTCAGCATCACGGATGTTTCGTCCGCAAATTGAATTGAATTGGGGTTTTAAGGTGCACCAACACATGAAAGGTTATATGGCGCCTAACAGGAATGAACATGCCAGGCTCATCCTCCATGTACATCGAGATAAAATATGGGGAACGGGCCTAGAACATTCTCACCCTGAACTGCAGAGTTGCTGCAAATTCTATTGTAGACACTCCATTTACGCTGGAGCCAAGTTATAGTTTTTCTGCCACTGCTCTAGTATATGAGCGAGATGGCACCTGAAACAATGCAGGGGTCATGATGAAGACATTTAATAAACATGAACAAAAAAATGATAAAATGAACATGAGTTTGTGGGGTGGAGGCGTTCTACCCCTCTGCCTTCCTCTCCAACGGGATCTGCAGTGGCCCTATTCTTTGCCCCGTAACCAAACGGGCCCGTTTCGTCCCCAAAACTAGTTTCGACATAATTATGAACAAATAAAGTAGCTATTTAAGTTATTGTTGATTTAAAGTAGCTATCCCGCCAATGACAGCCACATTTTACAACATAGGCATACCGTTTCTAAACTTACTGACGAAGAGGTATAAATATAACTCACATATTTTGAGAATCCGGACTCTATAAACACAGTATAAACGGCTTTTACCAGCCAGACCAATCCCCAAAACTGGAGCGTCTAATTAAGAGTCACCAACTCATAATCCATTTTATGCATATTCAATCACGGGTATTTTAAGTAATCGTGAATAAATCCTAATCGGCACATATATAATTGGGCCGATGTTTTTATCGCAGTTTTTTCTCCATTCTGACATCGATTTTCTGCATA
This sequence comes from Cyrtodaria siliqua, assembly GCA_037043455.1. Classification (NCBI taxonomy): domain Eukaryota; kingdom Metazoa; phylum Mollusca; class Bivalvia; order Adapedonta; family Hiatellidae; genus Cyrtodaria; species Cyrtodaria siliqua. The sequence goes on along the minus strand of JAWPHD010015033.1, from coordinate 4,472 downwards.
TAAAATGCAAGAAAACATGTTTTCGCGATCGTATTTCAGTCGGGAAATGTATATATCCGCATCAAAATATGTTGGTTTGAAATAGTTTGCTTCTAGACATAAAACTAACAGGCTGAATTTCAATTGCCGTCGGCGATTTTCGTCGGCGGCCGGCTTGATTTGACAAGACTGGTATGTTTTACAACGTTGATGATTTTCTGTTTTCTTGTCTCATTCATAATAGCATTCTATGCAACTCCGTTGCGGCCCTGAGTGAAATCCTGATTTATGAAAATTTATATTTGGTATTTTCATGTTATTATGTTTAATATCATGTTATTATCAGAAATGAATTGATCAGAAAGAAGGATTGATTAACTTAACATATTTAATACTTCCAGTTTTAGAATAGCAATACTTGTATGTACGTTGCATGTTTTATTGAAACAATCTTCCAAACAAATGCATGTTTGTTCTGCTCTGTGACGTTTCTTTCCCATCTTCATGTGATGAGTAAAAGTCCATTTTGGATCAATTTTAATTATACATATTAATATATACATCCTTGAGGCCCTCAAAATCAGAGCTTAGAATTATGTTTTCTGGTTGTAATTTCTACCTTCGGGTAGTAAAAAAAAATCAAAAAAAAAATCAACATACCTACCCTATCTTTTTGGAGCAGGAAACCTGAAACACGACTATTTTCTTTCTTGGCCTAAGCGTATGTGCGTCTGGCTCAAGCATTTAGCAAACTCTTTAGCTGTAAAATGTGGCTATCCTTTCACATGTTTGTTTTTTTGCTGTTTTTAAAGCCATTATTCGGTTTCCCACAAACAGTATGCACTACTGGTTAGGGGCCAGTTTCCGTCCAAGCCCAGTTTCCGTCATTCTCATTTAAAAACAGTTTTTATACTGCAAATTACTTACACAGTGTTATTTACTGACAGTCGTTTTAGCACTGAAGATTGCAAACAGAACAAACAACCAAAATGTAAACAAGCGTTACAAAAATGAAAGGGCTTTCTCCGAAAAGTGTGCTTACTTTCTTATATGGCGTTGAGGATGCACCCGCATACTGCCGCATAATAAATTATTAAAAACAATATTGTTGTAACGTTATATTTGTATTACACTTTAGCGGACACAGTTAAAATATACCGTGATAATATATTTTAACCAATGAGAGGCAACTCGTTAAACCTCTATCTGTTTCATTTACAAAGAGTTACCCATTGTTATAGCCGAATTTGACGTCGAGAACAATATTACATTGACGTTACCAGGCGCATTGTTATAGCGATCGTGGTGAATGGTGGAGCAATGCAAACATACAATGTTTTCAATGAAATTGTTGAATAGACTTGCACATATGTTTTTAATTCATAACATTTTACTGTATCATGACCTAGTTGAATCTATCACTCGATAAAAAACATGACGGAAACTGGGCTTGTAAACAAAATTATTTCTCAGTTTTAGTATATTTATAGTCTATAAGGTCACGTGCCACTTAGATATATAAAACCGAATGTTTTGGTGTCAAATTTCCAGGAAGAGGTACCCTAATAGAAAGTAGAGTAAAAGTGTCAAGATACATAGATGTGTCTGAAAAATTAGTTTATGTTTACATAAGTGACGGAAAATGGCCCCCGACCAGTACACCTTTAAAACTTTGGTTAGGGCAAATAGAATTATATGTCTGGTTCAGGTTACCCGACCGACCCTTTTTTTTTCCTAAGTGTCTACACTTTTATTTCGAACTTTCCAAAGTACGAAGTTGAATGAGTACGAATGTGCAATGTGAAAAAAATAACCAACGCTGCGTAAACCGTCTGACCGTTTTTATCTTGTATATATACCGGTTAAATTTCACTGCGCTATCCTCAGCGACACCTGTATAGTCATCAACTTCGAGAATATTCGTTACGAGGAATGAAGTTAAACCGGAAGAAGAAGAAAAAGTACAGTAAGAGTTGTCTCGCTTTTCCGGCAAGCGTCTGGATCACTGCAAGGTCATTCAGGAGGTAGTGGGGTCGATTGGAACTGCCTCAACTTTTTTTTTTCAAAAATTATTTCCGATGATCTACGGAAATGAGCGAGTTTGTACGATTGGTCGATTCGATGGGTTTGGGTGATTTGCCCCGTCAAAGTACCGTGTAAACCGTAACAAAAATATAGACCCGGAAATGGATTGATTTTAAACATATTTCCATTATTTATTAAATTTTATACTCTTGAAATATAATTTTTATCATTTTATAGTCATTTTAAGTTAAGCTAGTTAAATATAAAACTATTTTATAATTAATTACGTAATGTAAACAAGCATGGCAGTCTGTACCTCCGAGAAATTCGAGGAATGTTTAAATTTTAGTTTAATTTTTGCACAAGCAAAACCGGGTAAAAGATAAACAGTTAGATGCACTTAAGTCATTTTACCTGGATCAAGACACATTAGCTGTGCTGCCAACAGGCTATGGACAGAGTATTATATTTGAATTACTCAATTTACTGCCGTTAGAAATACCAGACCCAAGAACCTATGATAGGTGTGACCCCACGGAACAGTATTCTCCAGGACAAAGTCCATTCACTGTGCAAGGCGGGCATCCCATCATTTTCTTAAATGTAGAAGGATCTAGTGGGAGTATATACGAAATTAAAGTAACAAGGTACCCCCCCCCCCCCCCCCCCCCCCCCCCCCCACCCCCTTTGGCATTTCCCTCAGCAACCAAGTAAAATTATGTAGCATACTTGCCTCAAGTCGTCAAGACCCAGATTCAATTATGACTGAAGTCACGTCACAGTTTTTTTAATCACATTAGCACTGTACATAATACACCCACGGTACTTTGTCAGTTTGGACCGAAGCTAAATGTTGAGGCATTAGCAACGCAATTTTGGACGTTGTTCACCAGGGCAGAGGCATACATGTACCAGGTGCAGATCCATAATTGCATGTAAGTGTGGAGGGAGGGCGTATCTTTTCCAAAACGGGGTTGACTAGTGCGGCATATGCCATTTATAATTTTGATTATAATCATCTGTTATTGTAATTACTTTTAAAGGACTGTAACGGCAAAATTTAGTGTTGTTTTTAGCGGTCAAGCAGGCATGTACACAAATCTTAAATTCATGCACCTTTTACACCGTCTTTGGAAACTTTTCCCCATCCAATTCACACACGTGACAATATCCGGTTATTGTGTTTGACTGTTTCGTGTGTGTGTCAGTTGCATTCATGAGTCGGGCACTGAGATTCTTACATTTATTTCCTATTTTGTTTTATTTACGTAATGCACTAGTGTAATACATATGCAAATAAAGGCTAAATCATCTCTCGGTCTTCCGTTCATGTCGGTTTGCAATGGGAATTGCCTCGTCCATTTCCAAAACGCTACACATACCACTACTCTTTTTTGTAACCGGTATTCTTTTTCTTTTCTTTTTTGATGTGGGGGTGGAAGTTTCACAGGAGGAGGCGAGGAGTGGAAAAAAAGACTGAACCTTTATAAGTGTGTATCTTGTCATGGTGTTAGTCGTTTTGTAAAACATAAATTGGACCAGACCAAATCTATATAACATAAATTGGACCAGACCACATCTATATAACATGATCTTCTGATTTTAAATTGATTTTTAAACATGAAATAAATGTGGTTGTTTGAAATGTGGGACCAAACCATTAATAACGGATACTTTTTTTAAAACATTTCTGTTTATTTAAAATACCGTTTTGGATTTTTATGGCCCCGAAAAGATTCGGGGGCATATAGTAATCGCACCGTCCGTCTGTCTATCCGGATTCCGTCCATCCGTCCGCAGTTTGTGTCCGGACTATACCTTCAAAACCCTGCATGGATTTTTAATTAACTTGTCACAAGTAATCAGCATAACAAGACGATGTGTCATGCGCAATACCCAGGTCCGTACCTCAAAGGTCAAGGTCACACTTGCAGTTCATACATGTAGGTCAAAAACATTTACGCAATTTCGTGTCCGGACCGTAACATCACAACCCCTGCAGGGATTTTTAAATAACTTGGCACAAGTGATCACCATAACAAGACGATGTGTCACGCGCAAAACCCATGTCTTCAAGGTCAAGGTCACACTTGGAGGTCAAAAGTCAAATCGTGTCCGGTCAATAACTGGCATTCGTGGACGGATTTTCAAATAACTTGGCACAAGTGCTCACCACAACAAGACGATGTGTTGCGCACAAAATCCAGGTCTATGGCCCCAAGTTCAAGGTCACACTTAAAGGTCAATGGTGAAATTGTGTCCGATCAATAAGTTTTGCATGAATGGACGGTTTTCAAATAACTTGGCACAAGTGCTCACCACAACCAAACAACGTGTCGTGCACAAAATCCAGGTCCATGACTCCAAGGTCTAGGTCATACTTAGAGGTCAACGGACACTTCGGGGGGGCATTTGTCACTTGCAGTGATATTTCTTGTTTTTTTGTGTGTTTTTTTTGCAAAATTTAG
>JAWPHD010015032.1:0-57623 GCA_037043455.1 Cyrtodaria siliqua | reverse complement strand
CCGTGTGTACACTCTAGAGGCCATATTTTTGACCCGATTTTGATGAAACTTTGTCAGAATGTTTGTCTCAATGAAATCTCGGTCAAGTTCAAAAATGGGTCATGTGGGCTCAAAAACTAGGTCACTAGGTCAAATACTTGAAAAAACTTGTGTACACTCTAGAGGTCATATTTTTTACCCAATCTTGATGAAATTTTGTCAAATTGTTTATCTTAATTATATCTTGATCAAGTTCGGAAATGGGTCACATGAAGTTAAAAACTAGGTCACTAGGTCAAATATTGGAAAAACCTTGTGTACACTCTAGAAGCCGTATTTCTGAACCAATCTTGATGAAACTTTGTCAAAATGTTTGTCTTAATTATATCTTGGTCAAGTTCAAAAATGGGTCACATGGTGTTAAAAACTAGGTCACTAGGTCAAACTTTGGAAAAACCGTGTGTACACTCTAGAGGCCATATATTTGACCCGATCTTGATGAAACTTTGTCAGAATGTTTGTCTCAATGAAATCTCGGTCAAGTACGAAAATGGGTCACATGAAGTTAAAAACTAGGTCACTAGGTCAAATATTGGAAAAACCTTGTGTACACTCTAGAGGCCATATTTTTGACCCGAGCTTGATGCAACTTTGTCAGAATGTTTATCTTAATTGTTTGTCTCAATGAAATCTCGGTCAAGTTCGAAAATGGGTCATGTGGTCAAAAACTAGGTCACTAGGTCAAATATTGGAAAAACCTTATGTACACTCTAGAGGCCATATTTTTGACCCGAGCTTGATGCAACTTTGTCAGAATGTTTGTCTTAATTATATCTTGGTCAAGTTTTAAAATGGGTCACATGGGGTTAAAAACTAGGTCACTAGGTCAAATACTTGAAAAACCTTGTGAACACTCTAGAAGCCGTATTTCTGACCCAATCTTGATGAAGCTTTGTCAAAATATTTGTCTTAATTATATCTTGGTCAAGTTCAAAAATGGGTCACATGGTGTTAAAAACTAGATCACTAGGTCAATATTTGGAAAAACCGTGTGTACACTCTAGAGGCCATATTTTTGACCCGATTTTGATGAAACTTTGTCAGAATGTTTGTCTCAATGAAATCTCGGTCAAGTTCAAAAATGGGTCATGTGGGCTCAAAAACTAGGTCACTAGGTCAAATACTTGAAAAAACTTGTGTACACTCTAGAGGTCATATTTTTTACCCAATCTTGATGAAATTTTGTCAAATTGTTTATCTTAATTATATCTTGATCAAGTTCGGAAATGGGTCACATGAAGTTAAAAACTAGGTCACTAGGTCAAATATTGGAAAAACCTTGTGTACACTCTAGAGGCCATATTTTTGACCCGAGCTTGATGCAACTTTGTCAGAATGTTTGTCTTAATTATATCTTGGTCAAGTTTGAAAATGGGTCACATGGGGTTAAAAACTAGGTCACTAGGTCAAATATTGGAAAAACCTTGTGTACACTCTTTGTCAAAATGTTTGTCTTAATTATATCTTGGTCAAGTTCAAAAATGGGTCACATGGTGTTAAAAACTAGGTCACTAGGTCAAACTTTGGAAAAACCGTGTGTACACTCTAGAGGCCATATTTTTGACCCGATCTTGATGAAACTTTGTCAGAATGTTTGTCTCAATGAAATCTCGGTCAAGTTCGAAAATGGGTCACATGAAGTTAAAAACTAGGTCACTAGGTCAAATATTGGAAAAACCTTGTGTACACTCTAGAGGCCATATTTTTGACCCGAGCTTGATGCAACTTTGTCAGAATGTTTTATCTTAATTGTTTGTCTCAATGAAATCTCGGTCAAGTTCGAAAATGGGTCATGTGGGGTCAAAAACTAGGTCACTAGGTCAAATATTGGAAAAACCTTATGTACACTCTAGAGGCCATATTTTTGACCCGAGCTTGATGCAACTTTGTCAGAATGTTTGTCTTAATTATATCTTGGTCAAGTTTGAAAATGGGTCACATGGGGTTAAAAACTAGGTCACTAGGTCAAATACTTGAAAAACCTTGTGTACACTCTAGAAGCCGTATTTCTGACCCAATCTTGATGAAGCTTTGTCAAAATGTTTGTCTTAATTATATCTTGGTCAAGTTCAAAAATGGGTCACATGGTGTTAAAAACTAGATCACTAGGTCAAACTTTGGAAAAACCGTGTGTACACTCTAGAGGCCATATTTTTGACCCGATCTTGATGAAACTTTGTCAGAATGTTTGTCTCAATGAAATCTCGGTCAAGTTCAAAAATGGGTCATGTGGGGTCAAAAACTAGGTCACTAGGTCAAATACTTGAAAAAACTTGTGTACACTCTAGAGGTCATATTTTTTACCCAATCTTGATGAAATTTTGTCAAATTGTTTATCTTAATTATATCTTGATCAAGTTCGGAAATGGGTCACATGAAGTTAAAAACTAGGTCACTAGGTCAAATATTGGAAACACCTTGTGTACACTCTAGAGGCCATATTTTTGACCCGAGCTTGATGCAACTTTGTCAGAATGTTTGTCTTAATTATATCTTGGTCAAGTTTGAAAATGGGTCACATGGGGTTAAAAACTAGGTCACTAGGTCAAATATTGGAAAAACCTTGTGTACACTCTTTGTCAAAATGTTTGTCTTAATTATATCTTGGTCAAGTTCAAAAATGGGTCACATGGTGTTAAAAACTAGGTCACTAGGTCAAACTTTGGAAAAACCGTGTGTACACTCTAGAGGCCATATTTTTTACCCGATCTTCATGCAATTTTGTCAGAATATTTGTCTCAATTATAGCTTGCTAAAGTTCGAAAATGGGTCACACAGGGTCACACAGGGTCAAAAACTAGGTCACTAGTACACTCTAGATGCCATATTTTTGACCCGATCTTGATGAAACTTTGTCGAAATGTTGTCTTAATTATATTTTGGTCAAGTTCGAAAATGGGTATGGGGTCAAAAACTAGGTCACTAGTTAAGCCTAGTTTTGCATATCATCGCCATATGCGGGTTGAATGATTTTTGTCAGAGTTATGGCCCTTTATAGGTTTTAATAGAGAAACCAGATTAGTCTGTTCTGAACTCCTTACTGGATTTTAACGAATCTTGATGGGGATGATCAGTACCAAGCCTAGTTGCAACTATCATTGCCATGTTCTGGTTGAATGAATTTTGGCAGAGTTATGGCCCTTTAAAAGTTTTAATACACTAACTTTGTACAGACTAGTTTTCCTGAATCTCTGGCTGGATTTCAATGGAACTTGTCAGGGACAATCAGTACCAAGCCTAGTTGCCTATGTCATCACCATGTTCTGGTTGAACGATATTTAAAAGAGTTATGGCCCCTTGTGCATAAACTTTATCTTTAGCCAGTAGAGCGTCCACAGGCCCTCTTGGGCCTCTTGTTAAATTTGTATACGCTTTTTAGTTTGTTATGTAAAAATCATAAACTTCATAATATACTGAGAAAAAAAAGTTTAGCAAGTTTTTGTTGCACCCTGGAAATAATACGTTTTTGGTTGTAAAATCAAGAATTGAACTGAATTGAATTGAATAGGGTTTTACGGCGCACCAACACATGAAAGGTTATATGCCGCCTAACAGGAATGAACATGCCAGGTTCATCCTCCATTTACATCAAGATAAAATATGGAGAATGGGCTTCGAACCTTCCAACCTGCAGAGTTGCTGCAAATTCTATAGTAAACGCTCCATTTACGATGGAGCCACATTTCCACGTTTGCATACGCAGTGTCATGATGGAGACCTTGAATGAGCATGATAAAAATGACAAAATGAACATGAAGGGGGGTCCTCTGCCTCTAGCGGGATTTGCAGTCGTTGTATTCTACCCCGGCAACCACACGGGGAATCAAACAAGAGGCCCAAGAGGGCCTGTGGACGCTCTACTGGCTCAAGATAAAGTTTATGTATAAGGGGCCATAAGTCTTTCAAAAATCATTCAACCAGAACATGGCAATGACAGGTGCAACTAGGCTTAGTACTGATCATCCTCGCCAAGATTCGCTGAAATCTGGCAAAGAGTTCAGAAGAGACTAATCTGGACAAAGTTTGCGTATTAAAACATTTAAAGGGTCACAACTCTGCCAAAAATCATTCAACCGAAATATGGACTAATTGACAACTGGGCTTGATACTGATCACCCTTGTCAAGTTTCGTCTGTATCCAGCCAGGGGTTCAGGAGAACTAGCCCAGAAAAAAACTGTGGTATCAAAATCCTTTAAAGGGCCATAACTCTGCCAAATATCTGTAAACCGAAATGTGACAATGACATGCACAACTAGGCTTGGTGCTGATCATCCCTGCAAAGTTTCATTGAATTCTGGCGAGGGGTTCAGAAGAAGTAGATCAGAACAAAGTTTGTGTATTAAAACCTTTAAAGGGCCACAACTCCGCCAAAAATCATTCAACCGGAACACGGCTATGATTAGCACAACTAGACATAGAACTGATCATTCCTAAAAAGTTTCGTTTAATCTGGCCAGGGGTTCAAGAGAACTAGTCAGAACAAAGTTTGTGTATTAAAACCTTTAAAGGGCTATAACTCCGCCAAAATCATTCAACTGGAACACGGTGACTATGTACAACTAGGCTTGGTACTGATCATCCCTGCAAAGTTTCAATGAAATCCGGCCAAATGAAGGCCCTTTCGTCTTAATGAGGCCAAGATATAGCATATTTCAGAAAATCAAGGGCCATGACTCCGATGTAAATGGTCCAATCTGGATGTATTTCGAACTTGTCCAAGCTTTCAGTGATACTAACAATCTGGTAAAGTTTCTTAAAGATCGGATGAAAGATGAAGGCCTTATCGTCTTAACGAGGCAAAATATAGGATTTTAACTAAATCAAGGGCCATAACTCCACTGTTACTGGTCCGATCTGGCTGGTTTTCGAACTTGACCGAGCTGTCATTGATATTAAAAATCTGATAAGAGTTTCATAAAGATCGCATGAAAAATGAAGGCCCTATCGTCTTAACGAGGTAAAGTACAGCATTTTTAACTAAATCAAGGGCCATAACTCATCTGTTACTGGTCCAATCTGGCTGTTTTTCAAAACTGACTGAGCTGTCCTTGATATAAACAATCTGTGCAAGTTTGGTAAAGATCAAATAATAAATGAATGTGCTAGTGTTCATAAGGCTTTATATGGCATTTTTCAGCAAAACAAGGGCCATAACTCCGGTGAAATTATTTCGATCTTGCCGGTTTTCGAACATGTCCGAGCTTTCATTAATATAAAGACACTGGCAAAGTTAAGTAAAGGTCCGATTAATATTGAAGGCCCTAGAGGGTTCACAAGGCAGAAAATAGCATTTTTCAGAGAAAAAAAGGGCCATAACTCCGGTGTTACTCATCCGATTTAGCTGGTTTTCGAACTTATTTGAGCATTGATATTAACAATCTGTGCATGTTTGGTAAAGATCAAATAATAAATGAATGTGGTAGAGTGTTCACAAGGCAGAAAATGGCATTTTCCAGAAAAAACAAGGGCCATAACTCTGGTGTTACTGAACCAATTTAGCTGATTTTCAAACTTGTCCAAGCTATCATTGGTATTAACAATCTGTGCAAGTTTGGAAACGATCAAATAATAAATGAAGGTGCTAGAGTGTTCACAAGGCATAATATGGCATTTTCAAGCAAAACAAGGGCCGTAACTCCGGTGAAATTTATCCGATCCGGCTGGTTTTCGAACTTGTCCGAGCTTTCATTGATATAAAGACACTGGCAAAGTTTCGTAAAGATTTGATTAACAATGAAGGCCCTAGAGTGTTCACAAGGCAAAAGTTAACAGACGGACGGACGGACGGACGACGTACAACTCGCCATCCCATAAGCTCTGCTGGCCTTCGGCCAGTAGAGCTAAAAACTACTGCCATAGTCACAATATTTTATTAAATACACATCAATAACAGTCGAACATCAAGTCCCAAAATGTCCGTATATCTTGTATACAGTATTATTTCATCTCAAAAACTTGCTAAACTTTTTTCCTCAGTAAATATATTCCCTGCAAAAAAGTGTTTTGAAACACTATTTTTTTGTTCTTGCATTTTATATTGATCTCAACACCTTGCATCAACCCAAGTGGTTGAAAACTCTTTTTACAGAGTGTATAAATAGCATATAATATAATTAACTCTTCTACTTTTCAGGGATTCTGCTTCATGCTATTACAAGCTCTCAACAAACACTGCAGAAATGTCACACAGGAAGGACAACCGACGTAACATGAGGAAATATCATATAGGAAGGACACTCGATTGTGGTGCATAAAAATAGGCGAGTCGCTCCTGATATGGGAGAGGTGACAGATTGCATGTACAGCATGTTTGGCTTCATAGGCAAAGATAGAGAAATGTATCTGTATGGTTCAGAAAAATGAACTCGGTATAAATGTGAAACTTCATTAAACAAAATAATTTGTGTTGTGACGAGAAAATATATTGAAAACTAGCAAAGATGCTCTACAAACATTTACTTCACCATTTATATGGAAATTGCCAACCAGATATTCACTTGTCAGAGTTTATTATAAAACCAAATTAGAAAGAATAAAACTATAGACTTATGTAGAACAAAGGACAGGCAAAGCGGTGATTTCAGAAAACACAAAATAAGTTGTGTGGTCATGTGAAAAATGGCATTATACACTTCAACATGATACAGAATATATATTTCATGTTATGTATAATGGTAAAACATATGTCCATATTGTGGAAATAAATGATAAAAACACAAGTTTTGTGGAGAAATCTATTCAGAAAACCACTTTAAAATATTGTATGATGCTAAACTACTAACTGAAATTTATAAAAAAAAAAGCAATCAAAATGAACTTATGAATAGTATAAAACATTGTTTTCTGTTTAATATTTGCTACACCAAAGTGTAGCACTTCAACTATAGCACCGACGGTTGCAACCGATAACATGAGGGTGTTTATACAGGCAAGTGTTCAGGCAAGTGTTAAAGTAGCTATCTCGCCAACAAGAGCCCAAATTTACAACTTATATTCACCGTTTTAAACCTTTTGATGAGGACATAGACGTATAACTTACATATTTTGAGAATCCAAACTCTATAGACACAAAACACTAACTTAAAGGTTACATGCTGTACTGGGCTGATGTTTTAATACTGTTAAAAACAGCTAGGCCAGCTAGAACTGTCGAGTGATAGAATGGGAATAATTGTTGATTACTTAAGAAATAAAAAATTTCAAGCGGGTTTATATCGTCCCAGATCAATACCTGGTGGGCAGGACTTGAAGTTCATCGATACCAAGGACAGCAGGCCCACAGTTTCGATGTGTTTCAAGTCCCAAACACCAGGTTTTGATCTAGCAAAATATATTAACTCACTGGAAATATTTATTTCTTATCCGACATGGATTTTTATGTATTGTGATACACATTTTGTAAATGTGTTGCTGCTGGAACGTATTGTCGCTTAAAATAACACGTTTTATTGCGTTGTTATTTAGCATCCGACATTTAAAATTACATCTCAACAGTTAACGTGTTTTCTGGAGTTTAAAATGACGTCTTAATGGTTGACGTACACGACGTCAGAGGTATTGTATAGCTTTTTTAAGACCTCCCCAATTATCAACATTGAGTATTTAAATAAACCATGTTAGTATGTCATTGGGACATTGGTACTTCGTATACAAGAATACTTGTGTTTTTTTCGTATCAGATCAAGAAATCGGTTTTGAATTGAATTGAATTGGGTTTTAAGGCGCACCAACACATGAAAGGTTATATGGCGCCTAGCAGGCATGAACATGCCAGGCTCAACCTCCATGTACATGGAGATAAAATATGGTAAATGGGCCTAGAACCTTCTCACCCTGAACTGCAGAGTTGCTGCAAATTCTATCGTAGAAACTCCATTTACGCTGGAGCCACGTTTATTGTTTTTCTGCCACTGCTCTTTTGATGTGAGCGAGATGGCACCTGAAACAATGCAGGGATCATGATGAAGACCTTTAATGAACATGAACAAAAAATGATAAAATGAACATGAATTTGCGGGGATTCTACCCCTCCAAAGGGATCTGCAGTGGCCCTATTCTTTGCCCCGTGACCAAACGGGGGCACCCGGGAACCACACGGGGCATATCGGTTTTGAATAAGCACTGCAAAAATCCCATCTTAATACACATAGCGGCAAATAAAAGTCAAATGCTGTCAATGATGATGATAACCTCAACAGTTTCATGACGATGTTGTGTAAATAAACGTACAAAACATTGGTAGTCGGCGACATCAAAGCATAAAAAGTCAATGGTATACAAGAAACAAGATCAATTATGTGTATCCGGTTAAAAATCTGGTATACTGAACCAAACAGCTAACGCACCAGTAGACAATACCTTTATTGTATGAACTTATTATATGCCGACTGGTACTGTTGGAGACCGGTGATTTGAACGATATTTTTAAATTTAGTCGTTATTGACAAGGTATATGTCTCATTGAGAATGAAATTTGTTTTGATTTATTGATTGTTATTATTGAGATATTAAAGCTATTGCCTACTGGTGCGTTAGCATTTTGGTTCAGTATATCGGGAGTCTCATTAAAAAAAAAACACAAGTAAATCTTGCATTGGAATTCCCGATTTTCACAGGATACCCATGAAAGATTCATTACTACATCGGTTAGTATGAAACAAGTGTATAAATATGTAAATATCTTATATAAATACAAAAATCAATATGTAGAATAAAAAGCAGCTGACATTATAAATGTCAATGATCAAACAAAAAAAATAAAACTACAAAAAATAAACTCTAAAAACCTACTCACAGCACAGCAATACAGCAAAATATAGAATCCATATAAATATTTATTACAATTGTGAATATTCAATGTCAGCATGAAGAAAGGTGTTTTACAATGCTTTAACAGCTTTAGGTCATGTTGGGTTAGAATGGGGAAATGGTGGTCAGAGAAAAAAAAAATTGGCTTATTTTGAATAGGTAATTTTAAACAGGTTAATACAATTTTTTCATTAAAATATTTTTTTGAACATGTTTTATTGTCAAAATATCCATTATAAAATCATGCTAATATAAGCTTTCACATCGCGTAATGGAATTAAGGCGGGACCACGTAACGTATTACACACATGACGTGGCATCGTACATCATGTAGCACTTAGAGATAAAACAAGAAATTCCAGATAGTACTACTTTACTTCTTATTGTAGCAAATAACCCAAACAAGTGGTATGATAACAGGAATATTTCATGCTCTTTTATCTGACGTCAAATGTTCAACTTTCATGTTATTATTCAACTTGCCAAGGATTGTTCGATTTCCTTTTTAATGAAAAGAACACAGTCATATCCTCCGTTCTGCATTGTATTAAATGGACACACGGCAATCTTGAAGTATTCTTCAGGCATCATACCTCTGCCTCATAGATGATTAAAACATGATTAATGTATAGAGGGTAATTTGATTAGCAAACTAACCTACCCTGAGGTCCTCTCACAAAACATACATATAACGCTGCATATGAAGCATCATTACAATGTATAAATCATAAAAGATTTAAAAAAAATGGCATACTTTGTTAGTGTGATAGTGAAACTATGGCCAATTCTAATACACCCGCACTATATAGCCTAGTTTAAAATATCTGTTCGGGCTCGTGAAACTCCAAACCGTGATATATTACATGATAATTCACCTTAAATGATATTCTATTTCTTAAATAAAAATGAATTTTAACCCGCATTAGTACACAATTTAAATGGGCATGTACATAGATACAATGTATAATACGTAGATACAATGTATATTAACAAAAACGTTTGATCTGTATAAACATAAGCTTTGAATAATGTGCATTATGACATGTATACATTTTAATATTGTGTATTTGAAAGCTGAATAAATATTTGTTAGCACTATGTACAGTTGCGTTAAAGGCACTTAATGATGAATATTGCTATACAACATCGTTAAACAGTATGTGAACAACCAGCCGATCAAGTTGTTAATAACGGGTAAACGGGACTGGTTGAATATCTATTTGTTTTTAGCTTTTCGGAGGGAAAAGAGCTATTATCACTTGATTGTCACTGTCTGCTTCCCTGGTTAAAGTTCTGTGTATAAGCTTGCATCTGGGAAACTAATTCACATAATGGATTAAAACTTCACTAGACAACACCACACAGCCAGGTGTTTTGTACTTAAAAAATATTCCGCATCATTAGGCAACAAAATAGAAACAGGTTATATAACTCCTGCTTTCATTTTAATTTTGTTCCCTTTTATACTTAGAAAAATTTGGTTAGTTTTTAATGTAAGCTGTTTAACGTGGCGGTGCTTACTGTTTGTCTGCCATTTTGAATTGAATTGTGATTTAACAAATGACCAAAACTCCAAAACAATTTTCATTTCATTCTCGTTCTAATAAAGTTTAAGAATGCATTGATTATGTAACGGGCATAACTCTCAAAAAGAAATAATCTGAATGGAACACCAAAACAGTAATGCTTATCATCACTTAATGTTCTTGTGATCTACCACGTTTCATCTAAAAACAAGAAACCTGCAGCATTATAGCTGCGTCAAATCATGGACTTGTCATATACTATTTTCATTCAAAAGGTGTCATTAATTGCACGTAGTCGTATGTGATCGCCATTTTCTATCAAAATAGTGGAGAAAATAGTCGGTGAAATGTAATATTCGCAAGTCGTAGAGAACATTTACCCGGCACTAATGCTCTTAATATTACTATCATACAAGATTATAGTGTTTCAGTTCTACTAAGTCCTACTGTTATACAAGATAATAGTTTTTCAGTTCTAAGTATATTACTGTGAAACAAGATAATAGTATTTCAGTTCTTCTAAATCACAATATTGTTTTACAAGAGTGTAGTGTTTCAGTTCAAAGTTCATGTATATTACTGTCAAACAATATAATAGTGTTTCAATTTATCTAAATCACAATACTGATATACAAGATTATAGTGTTTTAGTTTTTCTAAAACACAATAGTGTAATACAAGATTATAGTGTTTCAGTTCTTCTAAACCACATTACTGTAATACAATATTATAGTGTTTCAGTTCTTCTAAACCACAATACTGCAATACAATATTATAGTGTTTCATTCTTCTAAACCACAATACTGTAATACAAGATTATAGTGTTTCATTCTTCTAAACCACAATACTGTAATACAAGAGTATAGTGTTTCAGTTCTTCTAAAAACAATACTGTAATACAAGATTATAGTGTTTCAGTTCTTCTAAACCACAATACTGTAATACAAGACTATAGTGTTTCAGTTCTTCTAAACCACAATACTGTAATACAAGATTATAGTGTTTTAGTTCTTCTAAACCACAATACTGTAATACAAGATTATAGTGTTTTAGTTCTTCTAAACCACAATACTTTAAAAGGAATGTAGCGACACAGCCAAACAAACTCTGTTATTGAGAGTTCTGAAAGTCTTAGAAAAAGGTGAAAGAATTATCAAAATCGGATGATAGACAAAAAAGGTATGTTCATTTAAAGGTTGTTCTAAAACGAATATGGGAGCCGCCATTTTTAGAACTATGACTTCATAGTTCCATATTACCATATATGGAATATTGATAAATATCATTTAAAACGAAGTAAATCACTGCAAATGAATGATCTTTTTTTACTGGTGATATAAATCATTATGGCCATTAAGTATTACATATTTTTTATACAGTTGATGTCATTTATTCCCTATAAATCAGTAAATTTTCATATTTATAAATATTCCATATATGGTCATTTAGAACCGTGATGTCATAGCTCTCAAAATGGCCGCTTCCATATCCGTTCCAACAGAAATTTCAAATGATCATATCTTCTTTGTTTATCATCCGATTTTGATAATTATTTCACCCTTATTCAAGTATTTCAAAACTCTCAATAATAAAGATGGTTTGGCTGTGTCGCTACATTCCCTTTAATACAAGATGTAGTGTTACAGTTCTTCTAAACCACAATGCTTTAATGCAAGATGTAGTGTTTCAGTTCTTCTAAACCACAATACTGTAAATACAATATTATAGTGTTCAGTTCTTCTAAACCACAATACTGTTATACAAGATTATAGTGTTTCAGTTCTTCTAAACCACAATACTGTTATACAAGATTATAGTGTTTCAGTTCTTCTAAACCACAATACTGTAATACAAGATTATAGTGTTTCAGTTCTTCTAAACCACAATACTGTAATACAAGACTATAGTGTTTCAGTTCTTCTAAACCACAATACTGTAATACAAGATTATAGTGTTTCAGTTCTTCTAAACCACAATACTGTAATACAAGACTATAGTGTTTTAGTTATTCTAAACCACATACTATCATACAATATTATAGGGTTTCAGTTCTTCTAAACCATAATACTGTAATACAAGATTATAGTGTTTCAGTTCTTCTAAACACAATACTGTAATACAAGATTATAGTGTTTCAGTTCTTCTAAACCACAATACTGTAATACAAGATTATAATATATTACTGTCAAAAAAGAGAATAGTGTTTCACTTCTACTAAGTCCTTTTACTGTAATACAAGATTATAATATATTAATGTCAAAAAAGAGAATAGTGTTTCACTTCTACTAAGTCCTTTTACTGTAATACAAAATTATATTTGCTATTTGTCCTACTATCATGCAAGCTTATAGTGTTTCATTTCCATTAAGTCCTACTGTCATAAAAGATTATAATGTTTCAATTCTGCTACCTCCTATTGCTCATGTACTGGATATTAGTGTTTCAGTTTCAAGTTCTCTGAATTGTATTCCATAGTACCTATATGAGGTTCTGCACAACCAGATGATGTAGCTGGAACAGTTCACAATTTACCCATCATTTCTTCCATATCCTCTACAGGATGCCTGATGTCCACGGACACTATGCCGTAGGTATCTTCCAATGCCTGCCTCACCTTGGGGGTTAAGAATGCTGGCATTACCGGGCCTAGTCTTATATTTTTCACTCCGAGA
The DNA here is from genome assembly GCA_037043455.1 of Cyrtodaria siliqua. Classification (NCBI taxonomy): domain Eukaryota; kingdom Metazoa; phylum Mollusca; class Bivalvia; order Adapedonta; family Hiatellidae; genus Cyrtodaria; species Cyrtodaria siliqua. Next base: position 44,577 of record JAWPHD010015032.1, on the reverse strand, counting down.
CTCAACAATGATAAAAGCACCGCAACAGACTTTTGTTCAAACCATGATAATGATAGCGACAACGGCAGGCTGTTTATGTCCGTGTTCAGGGCACTGGCAAGTGCTTTCGCGACCATGATCGCGCCATAGCTGTCGTTACACTGTCCCATATCCAGAAGACGGGGAATACCTGTGCTTCCCAGCGTTCCGAAGTCTAAACTGCTGAATCTATATTTAGCACAACCCATCGTGAGGATGAGGGTCTGTGGTGGTAGGGATGTTGCAAGCGTAGTGAAGTAGTTACGCTTGTGTTCGGAGCCGTCGCAGCCCCCAATCACAAATATTCGCTTTAAGTCCCCAGACTGTACTGCGCTAAGCACCTCACCTGCATGTTCAAGAATGGCCTCTCGCCCAAAGCCCACACTGAAAGTTTTATTGGAATATTTCTTGGTGTCCACGTCTTTAAAACCTTCAAGAGAGTTGGCATGCTGGAAGAAAGATATAAATTCTTTTTTTATTTAATTGAATCGTCACATCGACTTATGTACACAATGATGTCTCAGTTCAATAAATACTATGGGTAGCAACCTTAGCATATTATGGCTTTTTTGTCTTTTTTTTTGAGCTTCTTACATATAATAAACCGTATGCATACTCTAGTAAATAGGCAGCATACAGACGTAATCATATTGTTTGTAAAAATACCTTCGGGGCCTCTTAAAATTTTTTTTTTTACAAAAATAGTGTAGTTTGTGATGTGTGTAGTTAGCGGTGTATGTAGTTAGCGACATGCTGCTAGATTGTCTGTAATAAAATCTAGAAGCCTGCATTCATCACATGCTACATGCTCTCTAGATTGTCTGTAGAACTATAGAAAAATCTAGAAGTCTTCATCTTTCGCATTCTGCATGTGTTTCGGATTATCTACAGAAATACAGAAAAACCTAGAATTTAACACCTAGGACATGCTGCACATGTTCTGGATTGTCCCTTATAAAATTCTAGAGGCTTACATCTATCACGTTCTGCACATGATCTGGATTATTTATGTCCATGTGCTTGATGCCACTGAGTCCCGTCTCGTTCAGAGTGTACAATCTGTCTCTGTACAACTTCAGGGGTTCTATTACACAGTTGGTTGTCACGAGAACCGGTCCCGGAAAAGCGGCAAAATCTATCTTCTGTCCTTGCCAGGCCCCGCCGAAATTACCCGCAAGGCTCTGTTGTGTAAATGAATAAAGATAAAGACAATATTAGATTGGGGTTATAAATGTGGATGTTTTTTCAAATTTTCACACGTCATCACTTTCAAACATTTTGTCTTTCTATGCAATGACTGAATTGATGTGATCTGCAATTTTTATGGTTTTAATTTAAATACAAACTAGAAATGTCGGATATCGAACTAATGCCCCTGCTGAAGAACAATCAGTGCATGCGATTTATACAGACCTAAACACAAAAATTCAAGGTCAAAAGTGTGACCTTGACAAAAGTGTGACCTTGACACTGTTGTCAAACAGGGGATTGGATTTATGACAAAATTTAGTGTACTACCTTAGCAATCAACAAATAAAATTTGGAAATATTACATAAAAGCAATCTGAGAATATAACAAAAAAACATAACTAACGTTTTTATAAAAGCAGATCTAAGCATAAGAAAATTCCACGTGTGTGACCTTGTCCCTGTGGTTCCAGGTGATCGGAATGTGATGTAATGATTTGTATGACCTTAGTAATCAACAAATAAAATATGAATGTAATACATCAAACCAATCTGAGAATATTAGCAAAAATATGACATTTTATTGAATGGACAAACTGACAAGGCCAAACAGTATAGGCCATGCCAATTTTTGGCGGAGGCATAATAAAACATCTACCTTGAATGCTCTCAGTTTTGGATAGCTATGAGCGGGTAACATCTCCCCGTGTGTATACACACTGATCCCCTCCAATTCCGTCACCTGCAGCAGTTTGTACAGGTCCATCAGCTCATGACCCGACACCAGGATACACTAGGGAAGATACCGGCAAAATAAAGAATTAAATATTGTTTAGTGATACATGTAAATTGTGTAAAGTAGGTCAAGGTCATATGAAATGTATGTAATAATGGTAAATGTCATAATTAGACAGTTTGGTTAAAACTGTTATTCGAATACAGTGAAAAGCAAAATTATTAACATTCTCAGGGAGGGGGTGGGGAGGAGTAGAGATGGGGTCGGGGAAGTACCTGGTGACATATCACCGGAAAAGATTATTCAAATCTGATTAAACGCATTTATGATAAAAGCAAATTACATTAAAAATTGTCAAAATAAGCTTATCAGTTAGATCTGTTCTTTAATAAAAAAAATACGCCCTGCCCCTTTCCCAATAGCCTGAAAGCCTGGATCTACCCCTGCAAATAATACATGTCAAGTCATTTAGAGCAACTGATTGTGGGCATGACAGTTATCATTATTGGCAATTTGCCCACACACGAGTATGATTCTTATATGATTCTCATGATACATACAGTGCCCTCCATAATTCTCTTTAATACGTATTTCTATAACCTCATTGCATTAGATGTAAATGCAATTTAATGTATACCTTAAAATTTACTGAAAAATCCTATAATTAATTCCTAAATTTATGTTTAACATTTAGTATACATGTTACACTTTGTAGTACATATAAAAGTTTTGATGACCATTAAATTGTATTTTCATTTAAATCAATGCAAAATGTGAATAGAAACAAAAACCTTTCATTATTCCATCTTGGTAGGTCAGACAACAGTTTGAAACAAGAGCTGTCAGCGTGCTCAACTATTCCAAGAATTTATTGAATGAAGGTCGTATACTAGGTTTGAATAAACAATACATGGAGTTCGTTCATGCCCAGTACGTGTATATATATGGTTAGAGGGTGGGGATCTCAATGGTTTCCAAGTTATGACTGAGGGGCTATGTCCCAAGGGGTGGGGAAGGAACCCGGTGTCTATGCTGGTTGGATGGTTGTAACCGTCTGTTCATGTCTAGGAAGTGTATATATGGTTATAGGGTGGGGATCTCAATGGTTTCCAAGTTATGACCGAGAGGCTATGTCCCCAGGGGTGGGGAAGGTGCCCGGGGTCTAAGCTGGTTGGGTGGTTATATCCGTCTGTTCAAGCCCAGTAAGTGTATGTGGGGATCTCAGTCGTTTCCAAATTATGACTGAGGGGCTATGTCCCCAGGGGTGGGAAAGGAACCCGGTGTCTATGCTGGTTGGATAGTTGTATCTGTCTGTTCATGCCTGGTAGGCGTATATATGGTTATAGGGTGGGGATCTCAATGGTTTTTAAATTATGACTGAGGGGCTATGTCCCCAGGGGTGGGAAAGGAACCCGGTGTCTATGTTGGTTGGGTGGTTATATCCGTCTGTTCAAGCCCAGTAAGTGTATGTGGGGATCTCAGTCGTTTCCAAATTATGACTGAGGGGCTATGTCCCCAGGGGTGGGAAAGGAACCCGGTGTCTATGCTGGTTGGATAGTTGTATCTGTCTGTTCATGCCTGGTAAGCGTATATATGGTTATAGGGTGGGCATCTCAATGGTTTCCAAATTATGACTGAGGGGCTATGTTCCCAGGGGTGGGAAAGGAACCCGGTGTCTATATGCTGGTTGGATGGTTGTATCTGTCTGTTCATGCCCAGTAAGTGTATATATGGTTATAGTGTGGGATCTCAACGGTTACTAAGTTATGACTCCGGGGCCCCACCTACACCCTCATGTTTCACCTCTTGTGACCTCTGTGGCGGGTCCAATTATAACCACAGGGTCACCAGTTGAACAAACTTGGTAGAGGACTGACTACTAAACGATGCTACACACAAAATATCTAAGCTGCAGCCCTTTTTGTTTTGGAGAAGAAGATTTTTAAGTGTTTTTCCTATATACTTTTATGTAAAATGACATTTTTTACCAATTCAGGGACCATAATTTTGTCAAAATGAATGGAAGAGTTATGGGGATTGCTGGATAAGGTACAAATTTGGTGAAACATTAGTTTAAAAATGTTAATGCAATAACTTCAGTAGTTTTGAACAAAAACTTTAAGATCAAGCTGGGTCTAAAAGACATGACAAAGGGTCATACTTTTGTCAAAATGCAAGGAAGAGTTATGGGGATTGTTGGATAAGGTGCAGAATTTGATAGGAAACTGTAATGCAATAGCTCGAGTAGTTTTGAAATTATATAAATTTATTGCACAAAAACTTTAAGGTGAAGCTGGGGACGCTGATGCCGACGCTGAGGTGAGTAGGATAGCTCTCACTATTTTTCGAATAGTCGAGCTAACAACAACAACAACACAATCTTGCACATTAAAAATGAATTAAATGTATATATCCATCAAAAACATGATAGATTCATGTTGGAATAAACAGCATTTGCATTTTTTCTACAATTTTAAAATTAATTGATTCAACATGTAATAGAATAGGGATTATAACAGTTGTAAAGAGACTTATGGAGGGCACTGTATTATATGACACTTATACTAAAGGCAAAAAGAAATGCAAATCTGTTTTCATAATCAAATATCTATAAGTGTATTCAACACAAATTCATTTCAATACACAGTATTAATTTTCAATAGAATTGAACATCCAACTGGTTTTGTAGGACCAAATTTAGGAAAACATGGTCCACCCATAGATGTTTATTAAATTGCCTTCCTGGGGGCCCGGGTAAGATTTACTGGAATAGCCTTTAACAATAGATTTAAAAACAAAAATACACATATACTGGCCCTAAAAAAGATGTTTCTTTTTTCATTAAATATATATAAAAGTAGCAATAAATGATTTTTATATAATACCTGTTATATAAAAACTAGAATGGTGTTCCACGGAACACTTGTGTCGCCTGCAGTGTGCTTATTTCACCAAGTACAAACTAACTATAAAGTTGGAAAAAAGTGAATTATGGAGCAGGTTTTTTTTAAAGTGTTAAAGTTTAAGAAAAGGGGAATAAATCTGCATTGGATAATTGATAAGGAAGAACTGTATAAGTTTCATGACCACAGGTCAATATTTTGCCAAATATGAGCTTGGTTAGGTTGCAGGTTAAAATTTTATGAAAATGGGGCATACCTCTGCCAAAATGGAAGTCAGAGTTATTGGACATATGTAACGACATTCCTTCAGTTAACACGAATATGTGTGTGAAGTTTCATAGGTCAAATACTTACATACAGAGTTATGGCCAATTATGAGCTAGGTTAGGTTGCCGGTTAAAGATTTATGAAAAGGGGCATAACTCTGCTGGGGCATAACTTTGCTGAAATGAAAGTCAGAGTTACTGGTCATGGGTAACAATATTCTGTGTGGTAAGATGAATATGTGTGTGAAGTTTCATGAAATAGGTCAAATTCGTCTTAAGTTATGGCCAGTCATGCACTTGGTTAGGCTGCAGGTTAAAGTTTTATGAAAGGGGGCATAACTCTTTTAAAATGAAAGTCAGCATTACGTGGTCCGAGTATTAACTTTCATACCCCATCCTACCCCTTCTCCAAGAAGCGAAAACTGGGTTGGCTGGGATATGAAATAAAACGTTAATTTCGGCTCAAAAAGTTTGCATATTTGTAAAACTGAAACATAATAATTGTAAACAGGTTATCACATTTTTTCAATAAAAATGTTTTATAAATAAATATGTTTATCCATTATAAAATCCTCTTTATATAAGCTTTCTCATCGCTTAATGGAATTAAGACGGGACTACGTAATGAGGGTTATTGGTTATGGGTAACAATATTCTGACAGTCTTCGAATTAACCCACTAGCCCGAAGCCCTGGGCTAGTAACCTGTCATTCGGGTGAGCGAATATTTTTTAATGTATGTAGTCGGGATTAAGGAAAATGTAGGAGTTTTCATTGAGTATATAAGAATTCAGGTTAGTGGCACAAAATATTTAATTCAAAGACTGAATTCTGTGTGGTAATATGAATATATGTGTGAAGTTTCATGAACATAGGTCAAATACTTCTTAAGTTACTTATGAGCCTGGTTAGATTTCAGGTTAATGTTTTATGAAAGGGGGCATAACTCTGTCAAAATGAAAGTCAGAGTTATTGGACATGTGTAATAGCATTCCTTAGGTTAATATGAAGATGTGTGTGAAGTTTCATGAACAAATGTCAAATACTTTTCAAGTTATGGCCAAGGTTAGGTTGCAGGTTAAAGTGTGACGTACGACGACGACAGATGACAGACAACAGACAAAGTGATCCCCAAGTGTCTGCCATGCTACGCAGGCGATCATATGAGAATCATATAAAAGTTGACAAATATTTTGTTTATGAAAATTGTATGAAAACTCTGTGTGTTTTAAAAAGTACCTGGAAAAAAACAAATCAAAAGCTTACCTTCCCTGGTCTGGGAAAGGTATTAACCTGTGTGGGGGAGGGTATGCCGAAATGGCGCCTGTAACCCCTGTCTAGGAGTTCCATTACTCTAAGGTTGACTTCTCCAACCTTTAGGGCCATCTGGAGATTCGTACCAAGGTCATGTCTCTCCTCCTCACTCCCAGTTGAGAGGAAATCGAGAGCCTGAATAAACACGTAAATAGGATTACATGCATGTATGTACAAAAAATAGTCGGTTTGTAAGAAAGACTCTTATATCAAATTGTATTAATTTTGGTGCACCATTTTTTTATATGCCCACGCAGGTCTTTTGACGCAAAACATTATTTCCTGTTCATCCGTCTGTAAAGACCTTTTTTCTAGCCAACTCCTCCAACAGCTTTCATTCAACTTGGTAAGAAGTTTCATTGTATGCAATATTTACAACCTACAGATATTGCACCCTACAGATATTGCACCCTTTAGAGATATTTGCACCCTACAGAGGTATTGCACCCTACAGAGATATTGAACCCTACAAAGATATTGCATTCTAAAGAGATATTGCACTCTACTGAGATAGTTGCATACATGTTGCAGCATCTTGCTTTTCTGTAAGATGATGAACAGTTATGGTCAGAATTACAGTGCACACAGTATATGCCGACAAGCGCTTCCTTCCGTTCATGGAAACAGTTCTATACCTGATATATAAATTTGGACACCCAAGGGTCTCTCTCACCCAGACTGGCTGCGTGTGCAGCATACGCAGACATTCCCTTTATTCCATATATGGTCATATAGCGCACACCATTCACATCTGGGCCGTATTCAGCCTGATAGTCTAAAACCCCAACTTTCTTTCCTATACAAATATAATAAAAGAAAGAATTAGGCAATACATATAAGACATAGAACAGTAACAGAAAGAGTTAATGTATGGTATGGGATGGGGCATTACGGGTACAGCAACACGTTACGTGTCGTTACAAACAGCGTGATTCCTATATAGCCTCCACTTCACTTTGTGAAGCGGGGGTATAATTATATTTTTTGAAGTATTCAGTTTGTCATTGCATCTATAAAACTCATTTACAAAATCCAATGATACTGGATGGCACATGTATTCACAGACGTAGAAGGAACTCCTAAAGACAAGTGATTATAATTATATAACTATTCTGTTATGCAATTAAGCAGAAATATGCATCATTTTCAACTTAATTTTCCCCATAACTTATCAAGGCCTTAAAAGTTTTATCGCGACAGATCTTAACAGACAGACAGACGGACAGAGACAGACAGACAGGCCAGGCATGTGGCGGCAGGCAGGCAGACTTCGCATTGCCCTGTATCATTGTGTGAAGTTTTATTGCAGTCCCAATAGTTGATTTTGAGTTATACGTGTGAAGTTTCAATGCAGTCCCAATAGTTGATTTTGAGTTATACATGAAGTTTCAATGTAGTCCCATAAAAAGCTTAAATGTCATCTTAAATCGAGGCCAACATAAATATCTGAAGATAACATGGGAGATATGGGCCATGTTTATGGAACAACTTACGACCATTTTATCGTAAATCTATTTCTTAAATGCTTCACTATAAACTACACTTTTCAAATAAACGTGATTTCATTTCATTTTCTTAAACATGTAATATTTCTGCTATAAGTGCACACGTAACTTTCTGCATTAAATGCTTAGGTAAACAAAGTGAATAATTTTAAAATTTAAAACTTATCGTAAGATGTTTAATAAAACAGGGCCCCAGGTTTCTTTTATGGGTAGATAAATTACCATATGCAAATAAAAGAAGACATACGATATATAGCAATACTGCAATTAAATGACTTGCACAAACGTGCATGTGTTCTTCTTTTCTTTTCAGGCCACTCTTTAAAAATAGAATGTTTTCCCTTTCCCAACCGACCCCAAAAAAGGGCCCTACCCAAATATTTTTCCCTTGTTTTTTTTTTTTTTTTTGTTTTTTTTTATTTTTTATTTTTTTTGCTCGATCTAATATATCACCAAAGATCAATATATAAAATAAAATAAAAATAAACAATATTTGCCTACCGACCTACCCAAAATTTTAAATTAGGGTCGGGAAATGGCAAACATAAATATTTTTAAGAGTGGCCTCAACAGAATAAATGGCGCAAATATTTTGATAATGAAATGATTAAATACAGAAAAAGATTTTAAATGACACTATATTAAACCCTACATTGGTAAAAGGTTTCTAATTTCTCTTACGCCTATTGATTTCATTAAATGCAACAGAATTGTGCAGTAAATTCAATTAGCCTTAATATTCCTGTTTCACAAGAAGAGAATTTCCTATCTTCACAAACAGTGTTTAAAGTTTTTTCCTATACATGTATATGTTAAATGCCTGTGGAGGGGCCAAATTTAACCTCGGGGTCACCATTTGAACAAACTTTGTAGAGGACCATAGGAGTATGCTTCTTGCAAATTATTAGCCCTCCAGCTCTCGTAGTTTCAGAGATTTTTTAAAGTCCCTATTCCGCCATCAACAGGTAAAATTTACAACAGATGTATTTCTAAACCTACTGACGATAAGGTATACTTATAATTTGCATATTTTGAGAACCCAAACTCTATAGACACAATATAAACAGCCTTAACCAACCTGTCACAAACCTCAAAACTGCAGCGTCGAATTGAGTTACCAACTCATAATTCATTTAATGCATATTCAATCACAGTTTTTTTCAGAACCCGTGAATAAGTTGTATTGGCCCGCGGCCAGGAGTACTGACCAGAATCATGGCAACTAGTAGTAGCTGTACCTTTAGGATTCCATATAAGAAAGATATAGAATGTGGATGACATTCAGTAAAGTGGCAAGTTAATTATAGGAAAAGTTTGATTACAGCAAATTATTATTTCATTACTTATGGACATAACGTATATTGCCAATTAAGTTGTTGATTTTTTACATGTCACATAACACCTTGATTATACAGGTCTACAAACATTCTCTCACCCACACAGCACCTTAACCACACCTACAATTCTCTCACCTTCATTTTCCAGGTACTGCAAATCCTCGAATCCTTTCTCTGGTACCCAGACTGCAGGCCCATGTTGCAGGGCTTCATCCATAGGCTTGCCGAATTTCTTGCAGGCCCCTTCTAGAGTTGCTTTGATTGCATCCCGGTGTTCAATAGCAGTCTTAATGTACACTGGGAACCGGTTTTGGTCGAAATTCACATTTGTCACGGTGCTGTAATAAAATGTTTTATTTAAACCAGGTCCTAAATTTGACAGGAGTAATAAATCAGTTGAAAAGGGAAGTATTTATTTTTTAGAATTTATGCAATTACATGTGCAACATAATACTTTGGAGTTCTATCGAGTTAGTTAGGGAACTCTGTTATACATAATACATACCATATAATCCCTAATAAACACCCCTCCCCTAAAAACCACCCCCCAACCCCCCAACACACACACACAAACACACACCCCTTGCCCCACTATTTTTTCAGAAATATTTTTTTAAAACTTACCAAAAGATGCAAGTTAATCTGTTTCTTCAAAATGGAACACATAAAATCACTAGAAAACTTAAAATCCGATGCATTGATTGATTGACCTGCAGACTGGTTTTCTTGGTAAAGAAAATCATTAAATATTGTCCGATTAAAAAGTTCTTTTATACATTTTTGGTCTCAAATAAACGACCCCCTTTTCAAAAATGGGCGTTTATTAGGGACTATACGGTAATCCAATCTGTTAATCGAATTTATCCACTAGTGACTTGATCCAATTAAAAGTAAAACAGGTATTTGTACCTGTAAGACAAGAAATGCCCCCAAGGTTCATCTGACCTTTGACGTCCAAGTGTGACCTTGACCTTTGAGGTAAGGACCCGATTCTTCTGTGCGACATACGTTCTCATTGTGATTATTTAATTGTGTAAAGTTTCGTGAAATTTTCTTCAGTATTTTCGAAAGCATGGTTAAGACATGAATGTTTCGGACAGACAAACGTATGGACGAACGGACATTGTGATTACTGTTCATTACTGTACGACTCGGAATGGAGGTGACATAAAAAGCCATTGTTGTCTTCCGAAATTTTCCCTTTAAAGCTGGTCTTAAAATCTACCTGAACATAGCTTGTTGGATAAATTCATCACACTGGACCGAGGCGTTGATGCCCATGTTGATGGCACGGTTGGCGTACATGGAGAGGCCTTGAAGTGTGTACAGGAGAAGATCCTGGAGAGCGGCCACGTCTGACGTCTTGCCACACACGCCCATGGTCACACACCCTCGACGACTCTTCGTCTGCTCGCACTGATAGCAAAACATGTCTGTGAAATAAAACAAAAAGTAGTTAATCGCATATTTAAACCACAAGATAAAAGTATTAAGTCATAACAAATAGTACTATACTCAGCTAAAATAAAAAGTATCCATTTTGTTTTCCTGCAAAATCTGAGACATTAAGAAAGAACGAACAATTGTAGCATGATTTTCTTTTAATAACATCTTTGTTTGATGATCACACTAGATTTCATCGAAATATACCGAATAATAAAAAACATAAATCAGTTTCAAAACGTAGGTGTGAAAACGATTTTTAACAAAACTTAACAAATGTAAAGGTAACGACAATAGCAAAGATTCTACAGTCTTAAGTCGATTCAAATACACAGAAAAATATTCAAAACCTCAATAATATCTCATGTGTTGCAGGAAAACAAAATGGATACTTTTTATTTTGCTGAGTATACGTGGAAGTATTTTTGAAATAGCTTCTATCTTATAGTAGTTATCTTATATTAAGTTATAGCTTCTGAAGCAAGCAACTGAAATCCTTGATCTTCCCCGGACTTTGAAGGGGGTCAGTACGGTATTGGGTAATCCGAGCCTAAATCTCTGATCGTACCAGCCCTTTTTTAAGATTTTGATATTTCTTCTGGCTGTGTACAGTCGGAGGAACTCCTATAGTAAAAACACGGGGATCTCCTCATCCGCGAGGGAGAGGAGCTAGTGACGGTGTTCACGGCTTCGTGTCAAATATTTAACATAATTTAGACAAACTAATCGATTAATTAATGTTTAATATATCAAGCTGCAGTGATAAAACTGCATATTTATCAACTGTAGTCACTCCAACAAACATTTATGTTTTGAAGTACCGAAATATTTCCAATATCGATACAATTTTAGTAAGCTTAATAAAACACATATATCGGGTCTGAGAGGTAAATACACATATTGATAACCGTTTTAGATCCATGAAATGTTATTTCAATGCATACTTAGTACTACTTACCTCGATATCTGGACTTGAAACCAAGCGGGTGGCCCATAGCTCCCAGAGAAACAGGTAACTTTTGCATCAATTGGGTAAATACCCACTGTTTTTTTAAAAAATGGATATTTTGAATTTTAATTGGGTATTTTTTTTCCGGATACCCACTGACTTTAATTTAATTGGGTATTTTCTAAATATAATTGGGTATTGATAGACACTTGCCCTTTTTCAATGTGTACCAATATTTACCATTTTGTACTTATTGTCAAGCATGGGCTATAGAAAGAAAATATAACTAAAAATTTCATTTTGGCTTATTTAGAACTACTCAGCTGCTCAGTATCTGGCATGCACTGTCCACAATTTCATTGATGATTTTCAGCGCAATATCATGACTGTCAGTCACAGAGTCGCCAATTACATTGTTCAGTATTGACCTAGCTATGTTCTGCGCTTCTGACGTAGAGCTTGATGGTTGAAAATAGTTGTGGATTGCGTTTTTCTGCGAAAACGTTGACAAATTACTTTTTTTGCGACCTCTCTTCGACATTTTTCATCAAAAACGCCAGATGCTTGATTTTGAAGTCAGGTGCGCGATACTCTGGTTCCCGTTCAGTATACTGTGAAGTTGGGGACGAGAACCAGACAATGTGGTAGCGCTGGAAAAGCTCGTTTCAAACGTCCAATTTACCGTTTCTGAATAGGACGGTTTGTCTTAAATACTGAATGTGCGGTTGTGCCTTTTGTAACCGAAAGTAGACGGTCACACACTACTAAATTATTAAATCATTGTACAAATTGAGCGAAAAATGCGATACGCACGATCAAAAATTTATTTGCGTAAAGGTTTTTTTTGTATGCTTTTTGATACCCTGCATTTAAATTTTAATTTGGTATTCACTAATTTTAATTGGGTATTTACGCAAATACGCTGGTTATCTGTTTCTCTGGCTCCTCTCCTTAGAGGGTGAGGAGATCCCCGTGTTTTATTATAGGAGTTCCTCTGACCGTACACAGCCAGAAGAAATATCAAAATCGTAAAAAGGGCTGGTACGGTCAGAGAAAACTCGGATTAGGTGTTGGGATAGTGTCCAAATGGCTTCATATGGAGTCCTAAACCTCCAAATATCCAAAACCCATATTAATGAGTATACTGACTGTATACAAAGTAGCAGAGATTTGGACACAACACTAGGCTATATCAAGCCATTTGGACACTATATAATCCCAACTCAGTGCCAACCCCCTGTGTATGGTGAATCTCTAATAATACCGACGATATAACTGCCAGGCAGTTATTTCTTCAGTAATACGGTGATATCTCTATTTATTTAATATGCCTCATGTCTTATGCCACACAGTTACATGATATATATAGAGTATACACTTATATGGGTGATATCCTTAATGACAGACAATTATATGGGTGATATCCTTAATGACAGACAATTATATGAGTGACATCCTTAATGACAGACAATTATATGGGTGATATCCTTAATGACAGACAATTAAATGGGTGATATTTTTAATGACACAATTATATGGGTGATATCCTTAATGACACAATTATATGGGCGATATCCTTAATGACAGACAATTATATGGGTGATATTCTTAATGACAGACAATTATATGGGTGATATTCTTAATGACAGACAATTATATGGGTTATATCCTTAATGACAGACAATTATATGGGTGATATCCTTAATGACAGACAATTATATGGGTGATATCCTTAATGACAGACAAGTATATGGGTGATATCCTTAATGACAGACAATTATATAGGTGATTATCTTATGATCAATGACCAGTATATTGGAGATATATCTGATTGATGGCTTAACTGAATGACATCCAGTTGCATAGGTGTGATATCCCTTGTGATAGACATTTTTATATGTTCGGCATCTTAAGCAGGGTTTGAAATTAATGGCTGTCCGCTTGTCCGGTGCCATGTAGATTCTACTGGGGACAAGTTAATTGTCCCTATCCCAGGTGGCCTGTCTGACGGACAACTAATTTTATATCAAGAAATTAATTTTACATCTTTAAAAATGAAAACTCATGACTACTGAAAAGATGTCAAAACATCGGCAAGCACCTTATAAATGACGAATAAAAACTCTCTTTTTCACGCAATAGGGACTGTTGTGATATCCTTAATGACAGACAATTTATATGGGTGATATCCTTAATGACAGACAATTATATGGGTGATATCCTTAATGACAGACAATTATATGGGTGACATCCTTAATGACAGACAATTATATGGGTGATATCCTTAATGACAGACAATTAAATGGGTGATATTCTTAAACATATGCAGACTTTATAACACTGCAGAATAAAGCATATAAAATCATTTAATGTAGGTGAAAATGTAGGTGTTCACTGGTCTGACCTACTTGTTTTGTTTGTATGACGTAACGTCGTCTTGAAGTTCTCGCGCATAGTGGCGTAAAACTTGCTTTAACCATTGGAAAAACCGCTGTTCTATTTTTAGTGAGATAGTGATACCAATTCTATTTTTAGTAGCATAGTGATAACCTGTAGTGTGATACAGGTTGTTGTATTCCATTGTAAGAAAATGAAGGTACTATGTATATATTATTGATAGGTATATAATAAAATGAAATACATGATGATCTTGTTTTTGTATTACTTTTACATGAAGTAAATTTTTTAGGTTACTTGTCCTATGAACAAGGGCCGAGGGCCCGAACTTTCTAGGGGGGTCCGGGGCCATACTCCCCCTGAAAATTTTGAAACCTAGGTGCTCTGAAATGGCATTTCCAGCAATATGAGACATAAATTAGCATTTTTTTAATTTTTTGGATGGAAAAAAATATTTTTTGAGAAAAATTCGGTGTACGCGTATGAAAAACTGCGATGTCGGCGTACCACAATCCGGCGTACGGAATACTGGCTAATATGGGTCGGAATCTTGCGTACGAAAATGTCAGTACCCTCTATAATGGGTGATATCCATTATATGGTTGATATATCCCTTATGATGGGCAGTTATATGGTTGATATATCCCTTATAATGGGCCATTATATGGGTGATATCCATTATATGGTTGATATATCCCTTATGATGGGCAGTTATATGGCTGATATCCGTTATGATGGGCCATTATATGGGTGATATCCATTATATGGTTGATATATCCCTTAGGCCTAAAAAAAAAAATTGTGTGGTTCGGGTCACCCGACCCTACCTACATGTACGAATACACGCCGACCCTGACGTTTTTTTGGTCCATTTCGAAAAAAATAAATAAAATAAATAACAATATAAAGTATGTATGTACACAAGTGAAGAGCAAATAGAAAACAATTATAATTACAGTAATTATAGTACATAATTCTGTGCATCTTCTTTGCGTTCATAAAAAACAATCCTTAAAAAAAAAAAAAAATCCGACCTACCCTTCCTACCAACATGTTACCAGAACCACACAATTATTTTTTTTAGGCCTTATGATGGGCAGTTTAGTTGTATGGCTGATATCCCTTATGACGGGCAGTTATATGGTTGATATATCCCGTATGATTGGCAGTTATATATCGGGTTGTGGTGGTGTGGGGGAGAGGGGTTTAGAGGCAGAGAGTGGAATAGGGATTTTTCTGTAGGTGTAGACAATTATGTTGAGGATACCCCTGATCATCCATAATATACATGGTATGTGTTTTATGAAATGGTTTTATGAAACTACAATGCAAAAATTGTTTGACATTAATCAAGGTATTTCGTGTCAACGTATAATAATCAATATAAACTGAACATTAACTACCACATACCTGGCTTGACCATGGTATCCCCCGAGCTAGTGGCTGTTGAGGCAGTTGATGCAAATCTCTGCTGTATGCCAACATTCCATTTGCAGGATGCTGAACTTGCCCGCTGTAGAAATGGTAACCGTGTCGCTTGTAGGGCACGGCATCCAGCCGCCAGAATCCAACCTGCCTTTAACATGTTGTTCAAACTAATGTGTAATAATTAGAATGGCTCCATGGGCAATACTGATCCTGGTAGTAAATTAAGTATTAATGATTTATTAGCCCGACCTCACGTTGTGAATGAATATATGTACTTCTTGCACTACGTGCTCGTGCACTATAAAGAATCCGAATCATGTGGGTTTCAGTATCCGTCGAAGGTCGAATAACCGAGATATGCGCATTGAGTACATTGAGGCACGTACGCAGGACGGTGATGTGGGTCGGCCTTTTGTTTGTAAACATCGACGATGAAAATAGACATGGGTCATTCGCAACATCTCGTTCACTACTTCGAAGCGAAACGGGACATGCGCAGTGAAGCAGTCTTTAGGCTATGCGGTTTGGGGTAAAAGTCGTACCGAACCAGACCGCACCCATTCCGAACAACGGAACCAATCGGAAATTGCAGTTGCGCTGGTACGGATCATTCGAAAAAAACTCGGCCAACTCCGTCGTGCTTCAGAATCATGCCTCGAGAGTATTTCGACGGATCGGTATGTTCAAAATCTTGACATTTTGTCAGCCGGAAGGCAAGGGGACAAAATGAGTGCACTGGTGAGCTATATAAACAATATAGCAGTTAGCCAGACGTATTTATAAAAGGACGGTATCGTTTGATGTTTGTCTTTAAATCGTGGCTTGTCGTACCCTTGACGGTTTATTCTATTGTTGCTCTGCCTTCTGCCACGTCACTGAGTACTTGCTTTGTGGCTTTCTAGGCCTTTTCATTTATTTATTGTATTCACATATACATGCTAATTGATATGTTATACTTGATCATATTTATATTGCCTATTAATGCTGCCTTGTTTGTTAGGGAATATAACCTGGCGGGATATCTTTAATAACACTGTCCCTTTTTATTGGGATGACAATAGGGTTAGAGAGAAGTATGGTGCACCCTAGAAACTGGTTTAAACCGACAGCGGCTTTTTTGTCACTGACCGTTCCAAGGCGATAGCTCTATTGTCAACCTGTAACATATTTGAATGTCAATTACGGACAGTGTTAATTCTTAATACAACAATAAATGGAATTAACAGGAATCACGCCTCCAGCAAAGGAACTGGAACTCAAGTTCGTCGCAGTGGGAAATGTTGCTTTCCAAAACAATACAGAGGTCTGATGTTGTTTTTTTACTCATTGATCCGTCGTAGTGGAATAGAGCAAGATGAAGAGTTTCAACTAGATGGCCAAGAATCATCGTCACCTCTATTTCAGACGGTATATTGGAAATGGTATGGGGTTTGTAAATTGGTATGTTTTTTGACTGCGTTTCATGTAGCAGTTGATACCTGTTCTTTTTATAGAAATAAATAGCGACACAGTCAAAAATGACTGGACTGGTGTAAAATATTATTATTATTTAATGCAAAGCGACCATTTCACCTGCGATCGATCTGCTGAATTTTGGCAGAGCAGTCTGAAACGCTGAGCTATAAATAGCCGACTTTAACAGGCATGTGGTTCCCAGCTTTATCGGTAGGTATAAACGGCGAAAAGGAATGTTTAAGCGAAAAGAAGCGAAAAGGAATCCCCGCGAGCGAAAAGGAATGTGTTTAGTATATTTTGGAATTAATTAAGTTGTTTAGGGACATACTTATTATTTGTTTCAATAATTAAACATGATATTACTATATCAATATTCTTTATTAAATACAATTATGAAAATTAAGATGAAAGAGGTGTAGGTCCTAGTTTAGTTGGAAGCAAACAGGAAATCCCGCGAGCGAAAAGGAACCTACTGATTACTTATGTCTTAATTAAGCTTTTTAATCACATTCGTATTATATTATATTAGTATTATATGTTTGTTTAATTATTTAACATATTTTATTAAACCCAATTATGAAAAAAGAGTTTAAATTGAGAAAGCAGTGTCGTTTACTCGGGAGCGAAAAGGAAATCCCGCAAGCGAAATGGGATGAATATCCGGGATGAATTCATCCAAGTTTATATTTATGTTTAAATTGAGCTCTTTAGTGTCCTAATTATTGTACATGTTTAATCAGTAACCTAGATATAAATATAGAAATATACTTTAAAAAACACAATTATTAAATTCATGACCAACTTACGAAAAAAGACCCGGGAGCAAAAATGAATTCCCGCAAGCGAAAATAAATTAGTTCAGTGTCTTTATGACTAAATGAAATCGCAATGACTTAATGTTAGTATGCTCCATGTGAATATTAATACCGTTTGTTAAAAAAAAAGATTAAAATTTACAGAGGAAACTATAAAAAGAATTCCCTGAAAAGGAATTAGTGTAGCACAGCATAAACATTTTTATACGCATTTGACTTCGTAAATAAAGTGACTAGGAATTTAATCAGTTCAATATTTTGTTATAGTATAGTATAAGTAAGTAAGAAAGTAAATATTTTATTATAGTATATGTTTAGGAAACAAGATCACATTAATTTCGATGAATCATTACATGACACGAACATGCATATTTCGCCATTTTACACACGTACCTTGTTTGGTTAGTAGCGATTAGGTAACACCTTACACATGATTACAGAACAAACAATAGGTAATTACACTTAATCCCAAACATCCAATTAACATAATAACTTAGGATTAGTACGTGGCACACGTTGATTGTCTGTCTGGTGTTGTATTTGCAATGTAGTGTAATATCATCAGTTGTAAAAACACCGTACCGCCTGTAAGTGAGAGCGTCTTGGTGAAGACTAATTTATAGCTATTTGTAATATACCATAATTTTATATTAATTAGCGCAAGATAGCATATGTGACCATTTCACGACTAATTGTGTAAAAAACTCTTATGTGTTTCAATTTGTTATTAAATTCATATAGTTGTTTGTCGGTATTACGTACCTGTCTAATTAAGTTGTTTTTCTACCTCTACAGACATGCAAGACTTGGTCACACAACCAATGTCAGTCCCTCGACCTAAAAGAGCTCCGTGAGTGGGAAAAAACGCCAGTGGAATATATCTGCCTGCGATGCCGTAGTAATGACGACGGTTCCTTTGATTTCTTAATGGGCTCTGGGAGACTTAATCAGGTAATATGACTGAATATGGTGATGTAAACATAATCCTTACCTAAATAAATACGTTCCAAATGCCTGTAAAAACGGCTAAACGTATCTAACATCTACAATATGGCCTATTTGGCTAATTTTATTTCACTTCCGATTTCCCGACTTGTGAATTGCAAATTTAAAATTTACAAAAAAATTACAGTACTATGTAATACTACGATATAAATACAATATCAGAGAATTCAGAAGTCGGGAAATTTGAAATGAAATAAACGTATGCAAATGGACTATTTACTCATCTATCATGACACAAGTTTAACCAAGTATTTAAGCAGTATACGCTCCAAATGCCTGTAAAAACGGCTGAACGTATCCCACATCTTCCCTGACACAACTGCAACAGAGTCCTGAAGTAAAATTATACGTTCCAAATGCCTGTAAAAACGGCTAAACGTATCTAACATCTACCATATTGTCAACTTTGCTAATTTTAGTTCAATTCCGATTTCCCGATTTTGGATTCCAAAATCGTATTTTAAGTTATCAAGAAAAGTACAAAAAATTTACAATAATATATAATACTACGATAAATACATTATCAGAGAATTCAGAAGTCGGGACATTTGAAATGAAATAAAAGTATGCAAATGGCTATTTACTCATCATGACACAAGTTTAACCAAGTTATTGAGCAGTATACGCTCCAAATGCCTGTAAAAACGGCTAAACGTATCTAACATCTACCATATTGTCAATTTTGCTAATTTTAGTTCACTTCCGATTTCCCGACTTTTGAATTCCAAATCTGAAATTCGTATTTGAAGTTATCAAATAGTACAAAATCTGAATTTAGGATCTTCTAAAACCATAATAGTTTATAAGTAATAATATACAATATTTTAATATAATACAATAACAGAATTCATAAGTCAGAAAATAAGTAATTAAGTAAAAAAAAACGTAATATGTATACAAACAAACGTATGAACAATGATAGTTAACGAAGCACTTCTTTTATTTGTTCAGGCTTCAACACAAGGCATAAAAAAACTCACACTAGCTGCGCAGAGGGAGAAGCTGTTCTTGAAGCATGTACCCATCAAGCCCGAAATACACGTGGATTTCAGCAACAAGTCACAGGACCCAGTCGCCAATGAACTTCTCGCAAAGTTTCACGTGAATTCGAATGCCGCGTTAAGAAGCACAGGGGATGGGGACTGCTTGTTCAATTCCTTCTCTTTATTACTTACCGGGGATGAGTCGCTGTCTCTTGAACTGAGATACAGATGTTGAAATCGAAATGGTAACCAATGGCGCGAAAATCAAACGGGACGGACGATATTCACGATTTTCAGATCTATCGCCAGATTTTGAGCAAGACTGTATTGATTGTGCCAGACCAGATTCCTATTCACCTGTGTGGAAAATTATGGCTCTGTCGAATGTGTTAAACTTAAAGGTGGAGTCTGTGTATCGTTGTGTAAATAGGAGTAAACATGTTGCATTCCGAGCATTGAATACCACGTTTAGACATTATATAATAACGGGACTCACAAAACAGCTTAATTATACTGCACAAATTCCTTTTCGCTTACGGAAATTCCTTTTCGCCCCACCTTAAGCTGCATTTTCTTGATTTCATAGTTAAATATATTGATGGATAAAAGTAGTTTTAAATGAATCTAACATTAAAATAATTACGTCACTAAGCAACCTAATTAAGACATTACTATACCACATAAATAACACACAAATTCCTTTTCGCTCGCGGTATTTCCTTTTCGTTCCCGAATAGACTACACCTGTTTCTTAATTTCATATTAAATGTCATAATTGGGTTTAATAAAGTATATTGATATAGTAATATCGGCCCCGTAATATCTTGTTTAATTTAACAAACATATGATACTAACTAATAAGCCTTATTAAGACATGCATATAATAGTAGTTTCCTTTTCGCTCGCGGGATTTCCTTTTTGTTCCCGAGTAAACTGTACCTCTTTCTTAATTGCATCTTAATTTTCATAATTGCGTTAAATACAGTATACTGATATATTTATATCATTATTAATTAATCAAAAATAAAATAATTCTGCCACTAAACAACTAAATTCAGCCATACATTTACTAAACACATTCCTTTTCGCTCGCGGGAATTCCTTTTCGCTTAACCATTCCTTTTCGCTGTTTACCCCAACCCCAGCTTTATGGATTAGAAAGGCAATATAGTACGGAACCACAGTGTGTGCATTAAAACAGCTGAATGGAAGATGTCCGACCTAGAAATCTTGCAGCATTTATGTAAGAATAATGTGTTTTTTTATGCCTTATTTAAAAAAATAATTTCTTCATGATAATTATTAATGATCAATTTATTTGAATAAAACTGATTGAATATACCTTATAATTTAATTTTTCTTACAATTTTTTACATGATGACAAATTTTAATCGAAAATGGAGTTTAGGCCAAACTAAAACATATAAAATAAAAGTGTGGTTCAGGTTTCGACCCAGCCCCATCTTCCTTACCCTTCAAACAGTTTGGTAGTAAAAGCATTGTGTGTTGTTGTTTTTTCAGTTCTTAAATTCTATTTTAATTTTTGAATCAAAAGCATATTTTATGACATGTTTTATGACATTGCATGGTTATTCCACTATATTCAAAACACTAACACAGACTTTATAAAGTAAAAGACGGTAACATAGACTGGCTATTCCCTAGACAGTGCCAAGTAAGATCTGACATTGTCACTTGATTTATTTTTTGAATTTGAACTGAACAATATGACGTGTTTACTTCAGTTTTGAGGCCCATTTATGGGTGGGGTGCCTATATGGCATATAGAAAAACATATTTGCCTCATATGGCATATGGAAAAAAAATCTATATGGAAAAAAAATAAGTATGAAAAATAAAAATAATTTTTAGTGGGTACATCAATTACTTTAACAATCCTGAACGAGGAATGAAATACTAATGTGCTCCGTAATTCTAATGTGCTCCGTAGTTTTCAGCTGATATTATGACGCGGAGCATTTTTTGAAGTAGCAATACATTTTCGTGCCACAGCCAATTAGTTCAGTACTTGGTTTCAACAATATTTTATTCTCATAAATATAAAAAATTAGAACTTGCAAGTTTTTAAGCAATGCAGCACTTGACAACCAATTGTTTAACTTAATTTTTCGTTCATTGTTGTACATAACTTCATTTGTACATAACTTCATTTTTAGTTCAATGTTGTACATAACTTCATTTTTCGAAACGCTTGTAGCAATAGTTAAGTTGGTGTTTCTGACAAAACTTTATTTTATATATATATATATTCTTTTAACATCATCTGATATTTTTTTGCCACCGCAACACATAGTGGTTTGCACTGTCTGTCTGTTAGTCACACTTTGTTTCCGTTCGATATGGATCCAGTTCTAATTGTTAGATGATAACCGTATTTGATGTATATATACCCTCTGGGGTAAGAAATGTTCCTATTGATTTTGGGGTTCTAGGTCAAAGGTCAAGGTCACTGTTGCTAAAAATACAATTTCATTTCCGTTAGATATCTATAGTTCAAATGGATGGATGTTAAAGAGAGTTGCTGTGTGTATACTGTCTGGGGGTAAGGAACAATAGTTAAGTTGGTGTTTCTGACACAAAAAAAATATACTTGTTTTTGTTTTTTAACATCATCTCATATTTTTATGCCACCGCAACAAAATTGCGAAGGCATATACTGTTTTGCACTGTCCGTCAGTCACGCTTTGTTTCCGTTCGATATCCAGTTCTAATTGATGGATGATTACCGTATTTGATAAATACCCTCTGGGGTAAGAAAAGTTCCTATTGAATTTGGGCGTTCTGGGTCAAGGTCACTGTTGCTAAAAATACATTTTCAATTTCCTTTAGATATCTAGAGTTCCAATGGTTTGACATTGACTATAATTGCTGTGTATATACTGTCTGGGGTAAGAAACAATCTTATTGATTTTGGGGGTTTTGGGTCAAGGTCACTGTTTCTAAAAATAGAAATTTCGTTTCTGTATGGTATCTTGAATTTTAATCATTGACATGTGATCTCGCGGTGGCATAATGTTTTATAACCATATTTCTAGTTGCATAATTGTCGTTTAACACAAATAGATTGCACCAATACATTGCATGTTGTGTTCGTGGTAGCATGGCAGGCATATATGGATCACTTAGTAAATCAACTTTGTAAGTGAGGAAGTGTTGATTCTTACGTATGGCGGGAGGTGTACAGTACTGCCTCCACCACAAAAAATCGACCGTCATATAAATTACATGTGTTGAAAATGACGTAAAACACAATACAAGCAAACAAACAAATAGTTCATCATCTGGTACATTTTCTGCATATAGACTAAAGGACAATCCATTTTTTCCGGAAGGGTACATAACATATCCATTTTCTCATATTTCTCATATTTCTTAATACCATGCTTCATACAAACACATTTGTTTCATTAAAATTGGTGTTCAAAAAACATTCGCTAGGGAAAACACTACATTTTTTGGCCTTTAATAATATTAAATCGTTTTTTACTAACGGCAATTTAGGCAGTTTAGACAACTACACTATGTGGAATTGCCAAGAAGTTTGTGAAGCACTCATCTTCCTATTAGACAATATTTTCATCCGTTTATAGACAAATTGTTGGTATCCCTAAGGGTACGAACTGTGCACCCCTTGTCGCAGATTTGTTTTTATATTGCTATGAAAGAGATTTCTTGGTGAGTCTTTTATCAGATACCCAGGAAGATGTTATTGAGGCCTTTAATGACATCTCTCGGTATCTGGATGATATATTAAACATTGACAACCCTTTATTTTCTACTGTGGTTAATACTATAAACCCTAAAGAACTTCAACTTAACAAAGCTAATATGATACGAACTCTTCTTTACTTGATTTACATCTCTCCATTAAAAATGGTGAAATAATAAGCAAAATATATGACAAGAGAGATGATTTTAATTTTGATATTGTTAGTTATCCCCATTTAGATGGGGATGTTCCCCGAGCAACTTCTTATGGGGTCTATGTGTCTCAACTTATTCGTTTTTCTAGAGCTTGTACTTCGTAAAACCTTTGCAAAATATTATTATCGTAACCCTGATCTTCTTTCCAAATATAAAAGTAATCTAAGAACTCTTCTGCGACAAGGACTATTACAACCTGACTTCTATGGTGACATGATTTGCAGACTTCGTAACATCCTTGGTCATGATCACTTCCATAAGTTATCTTTGTTAAACTTGTTAAAAGCTAGGTTTGTCAGAATAGGTTATGACCCTATCATTTTGCAACGCAGGCATGGTGGTGAACCCATTTACAGTTCACCACTATGCTTTCCTCTTTAATTGTCCATCTCTACCCAGAGTTTCTTGCATCTCTGTCCACGTCTCACCAAATACCAAGTATCTTGGCAAACGATGAAAAACGGTAGAAATGCAAAATTGCTTGATGACACTAATATTTTTCTGAATAATTTCATGTGAAATGCTTATATTACAAAGAAAAGAGTTTTCCGCTTGAATGTTTTAAATATACAGTAAATTATGCTCAGGATTATATTGCGGTAGAATAAAGGTTTGTACTTTGGCATATCACTCCGCCGTCAAAACTTTAAAATAGGCACCACCAAATCGTCCCCATAGCGTAACAGTATAGCGATTTGCTTACCAGCACTTTCCAATATCACATAGATCTTAACAACCTACTTAAATTAAAGTACTAAGCTATACTATATATCAAAATGTAGATAATAAGTCATGTTTCTTTCGATTGTTTACATGTCAATCAACGGCCGATAGTTGGTGGTGTCACGGTGTCGAAGTTTATATTTTAGCAATGGTCATGTGACAATATCATGTGATCGCAGACTACTTTTTTAGACGTTGACAGAGGTCAATGTAATGGCCTCTGGGAGAGATTGTTTAATTGTGCGATGACCGGACAGGCTGTGGACTCTATGATGACGTCTACCTAAAGCCCAAAAGGACGGTGACGTTTAATGTTTGTCTGCAGTCTTATCTTGTCGTGTCCTCAATGGTTTATACTTTTGTTGCTCTGGCTTCTGCCAAGTCATTGAGTACCTTCTTTGTGGCTTTCTAGGTTATTGTTTGTTTGTATTGATATATTCACGAGCATCTTTGTGTTTTACTTATATTGCCTATTAATGCTGCCTTGTTGGTTAGATACTAGTTCAAGGCGGGGATTTCTTGAGTTACACTCTCCCGTTTTATTGTGTTGACAGTAGGGTAAGTGTGAGGTTTGGTGCACCCTAGAACCTGGTTTAAACCCCCAGCGGCCTTTTTTGCCACTGACCGTTCCAAGGCAGTAGCCCTATAGTCAACTCTTTTGTGTTTGTGATGTCTTATTTGGCCTTTTATTCATCTTTAAGTTTGTTCTTTGTTTTTGTGTGTGTTTGTGGTTGACTGTCGTACTTGAACGCTGCTTTTCCTGTTCGACTTTTATATCTATATTTAGTTCCATCCGAAGAAGGTATGGCATTTGTTCTCTACCGTACATCAAAATATCACATCATAATATGACTAATAGGGCTTAATATATCTTGAATTTTTTTCTTTCAAAAAGTATTTTTTTAGCAAATAAAAATATCTACGTATTTTAAGACAAAAAAACAATCTGTGACATTTATAGATACTCACACTTGTATCCGTCATGTCCGCACAATGAAATATATGAACAAAATATATAAAAAATAATGATGCCACAAATTTACGGTTGAAAACCTTCAACGTCCATGATAAAAAATATGTCTCTGATAGCATCTAAATCGGATTTCACAATTTGCCAGTTTTTAATCCACATCACATCTTCCGAGAAAAAAAGTACATAGTATCTCAATAGGTTACTTATACTAATATCGTACACCATAATCCAAGTTTATTCTTTCATGTTCTGGTAACACGACCAAATAAGAGGGTAACAATAGATTAACTGAAGTTGTCTTATTACGAAATCAGACCACCGATACACCGACACACACGTTTTATTCCATTGGTTCTGTGATCATTGATGAAATGTTGTCATAAATGTCAAACGTATGCCGTCTGCCTGCCGTTGTCTTCCTAAATACGGATCCATTGAAGAACCAAGCATTCTCCATGTCCTTGTCAACGTCAGCCTGCTGATAAGCTTGGTTATGTCATCTACCAGTCAGTGTCATGCCTCCTTCATTGGCGTTCGTTTTCTCGCGAATGTTGCTTTCACGTTGTTGTTCATCAGTTTCATGCATAATCTTAACCAATATAAATTACAATGCATCAATATCATATTTCAAATGTGTAATTTGTATACTTAAAGCTTGGCATACATTTATGACTCATATCATGTGCATTTACAACATCCTCTTCTCATTGTATTGAACTGTATCTGCCTGTATTGTATTGGCGAAAATCACTGTAATGTTTGTGCCGAATAAAGAATTGAATTGCATTGTGAAAGGGCTTGATGACGTCATCGTTCCAAGATGGCAACCTCAATTACATTTTCGTTGCAACAGTCCAATATGTCAAATCTCTTGTATTTTATTATGGTATTTTGATAATGCTTTCGCCTTTTTTCAAGGGATTTAAAGCCATTTTAAATAATATATACAGTAAAGGGGATTCTTTCCGAAGCAAGGAACACAAGCAAGAGAAGTAGTACATGTCGGGTGACTGATATCAAAAGGTACATGTCGTGTGACTGATATCAAAAGGTACATGTCATGTGACTGATATCAAAAGGTACATGTCGTGTGACTGATATCAAAAGGTACATGTCGTGTGACTGATATCAAAAGGTACATGTCGGGTGACTGATATCAAAAGGTACATGTCGTGTGACTGATATCAAAAGGTACATGTCATGTGACTGATATCAAAAGGTACATGTCGTGTGACTGATATCAAAAGGTACATGTCGTGTGACTGATATCAAAAGGTACATGTCGTGTGACTGATATCAAAAGGTACATGTCGTGTGACTGATATCAAAAGGTACATGTCGTGTGACTGATATCAAAAGGTACATGTCGTGTGACTGATATCAAAAGGTACATGTCGTGTGACTGATATCAAAAGGTACATGTCGTGTGACTGATATCAAAAGCGTTAAAGTGTTACAATAAATATCATCTCATAGATTGTATTATTATTATAAACCCATAGGCTTATTTAAAGAAATAAAATAAATATTGCAGTTTCAAATCGGAAATGTCTTCAAATGAATATAATTTACAACCATACTCTTCAGTCTGTTAATAGGTCAATTACTCCTTAATGGCATATCAGGCAACGTAAACGTTATCAACTTTTATGGGGCATATTCTTAATTGGCGGAAAATAAAACAAGTTAACACCGTCTTTGGAATTTTACGTTTGAATTACCTGACTTTAAATGATAAGTGGTGAGCTCTATTATAAACAAAACAAATAGAAGAAAGTTAAGAAAATCGCAATCCGTAAACTGTACTTTTAACACACTAACCAAGTACACTCGTGTCGTCGCTGTTTTTAGGTACTGCATAAATCCTTGCCAGATATGAACATTCTGAAAACGCGAAAAAGGAAGAGGTGGAGGATGAATTTTTGGGGGGTAAAATAATCCGAAATGTTAACTTTTGGTAATAATGTTTCGCTAGTAGAATCTTGAAATTTTTCCAAAAAGATGAAACTATTTGAATTCTGTTTTCCCTCAAAATTTACCCAAACTCGTCAAAATGCACTAATGCACTTCTAATTTAAAAAAAAAATGAGGGAGCATGACCCTCCCCGCCCCACGCCGCCTCTCCCCGCCACCTCCCCGCCTCTCCACATAGCAACTGCGCACTCGGGTGCTAAATTGCATGTGCTTTCAACTTTAGATCGGCCACCTACGCCCCTGTACACGTATGATAGTTTGAGTTTTTATACTGTGAACAGCGAAGTTAAGATAAGACACATTTCGTTTAATATCTATTGTAATCTTATCGTTTTAATATTTTCATTAAAGTGTAACCTACTGTAGTAGTGCTCTACAATGGTTTTGATAAGATAACTTTGGACTGATGTGTTGCTTAGATACATATACGTGTTCATTTATAATGGATTTATTTTAAATTAATTTGAGAATGACCTCATAATTTCTATAAAATTCACTGGTAGAATAACCGGACAGCACAGTTTTTTGAACACCGGTTACGCAACATAAAAACTTAAATGTAAGGACAATGGCTAGCGCTAGGACTTATTTCGGTGTGACTTTAATATCATTTCTTACAATTTATATTTTAGCTTTTGTATTTTTTCAACAACATTTAGAGATAAACGCATTTTCAAAATTACGTCAACTTAATGAATACAGATACAGATACATGGATGAGATTGCGGTCAGTAAATATGTACCAAGTGTGGATGCTGATGACGATATGAAGAATACTGAACCGGCAGCTAACAACCAACACACTAATTCAGACGATATACATACTCATGAAAAGGAAGTCACGGATAAACACAGTAGTTATGACGATACGAAGAATATTAAAAAGGCATATTTCGATCAGGACCCACATAGTTATGATAGAAACGACACCACCATTGACGATGCTGCTGAGGAAAACGGCAAAGACATTAACGATATCATTGATTCTACAATAGAAAAACTGAAGAAGTTAAAATCCCAAAGCTTAAAACAGACACTGTTCAGAGAAACGGTGACTAACACAGCGGGGATTGTACACGATGGGAATGTGGTTACAAAGGAGTTTTGCCCAAAGGAACCTCCGAATCTAAGTAGGTTAATTAATTTTGTATACCTGTACTGGTTTCTTAAAACATGAGGGTAACATGGCCCTGAATCGCTCACCTGATGACCTTTGTCCATCGTAGACATCTGCAACAGTATACAAGATGGTTAAATAAAAGAGGTATAGTATTTTTAGAAGAAGACACGTTTAATGATTTTCCAATATAACTATTGTAAACTGGTATCCATGGACTTCTAAACTTTAAAACCAGTTTCACTATTTAAATGAATTTGATCATGGGTCATGAGCTTATACAACGTGAAACATATTAGACTTTTAGCTCTAGTAGATTTGGAGATCGTTGCAGATAATTTCTTAAAGAGTTTCCTATATAACTCTATGTAAAACTATCACCAAAATGGCGATCCCGTGTCACCATTTGTACAAACTTGGTAGAGGACCAAACGCTTTAACTATATGTAATATATGAGAGCCTTGTGATGTCATAGGTAAAATGTAACAAAAAAGGAAGTGCAAAACCAGCGACAAATTTGTTTAAATATTATCAACACATTTATTCAAATAGTACAATGAAACTTACAGAATATACATAAATTAGATCCAGTATTTCTTTTAAAGTCCAAATACTATTGTCAAGTGTCCTTTAAATACAAATTGTCAAGTGTCTCTTTAATCTAATTTTAGTTTAATTAAGTATTTCCTGGTTTAATTATTCAAATTAGTTCATCTAATCCAATGTCACTTTTTGTTATAGATGAGCACAATAATTGTTAATAGAATTCCTCTCACAATATATACTTTAATTCAAAAAAGCATCCATTATTTTCACAATATTTCTTTTAAGTTCATACTGAACTCTGAAGTAAACACTGAACCAAATACTGAACTATAAACTGAACCGATATCAATAGGTAACACTTTCTCCAATGAAGAAAGAAAAATAATGATTTATGTAAAGCATTCTTTTGAACAATATGTAAAAAGCAATATAATAACATAATAATGTTTCATTTCCAGTACAAATGTCAAAGCATGTATTACAACATGACATATTGCTGTTTTTTAATTAACAATAGTCAATATATATATTACAATGATTTACGTTTAAATATAACAAACATAGTTTACAGTCGATATTGCGTCAGCAATCAAATTATCTTTTGCTATGCTATGTTTAATTGCAATAGTGTACTCTTGCAACATCAAACTCCACATCATTAATCTTTGAAGGAGTATTTCCGCTAGATATTTTATGTTTAATATGCTGCTGCTAATCGAATGCATTAGGCCTGTCCTTTCGAAAAGACTATTTAAACAGCACCGAACAAACCAATGGTTACTCCTTTAAAATTTCATTATCGACAGAATGCGCATTTGACTCAAGCAGGTGATCAAACGTAGGTTTTAAACTTTGCAATCTCTTAACGTTGAACATAATACTGAAATGGCTTGACTTCTTCAAGCGAAACTTCAACATTTATAAATTTCGTGTAACAAAATATACTTTGATTAAAAGGTCTACTACATGACAGAGTTGTCCTTTCTGTAATTAGTTGTAGCCCCTTTTTGTACAAAACACGTTGAGATATCTGTAATATTACGCGGAATTAGGTGTATATAATAGTGTAGTAAAGGCAAATTTTGATTATGCATTTCTTTTTCCTTTCAGTATACTTCAAAATGTTGTAGTGCCAAAATGAGAAAGACATTTTTTTTCAATAGTTGAATAATGTTTGTTGAGCTTTTTAGAGCAGTAACAAACCGGGTGATCAACACCATTGATGTATTCTTGCAGAAGTACTGCACTTACCTTGAAAATTAACAGTTGGTGCTGTAAGCACTGGTGCACTCACAAGTATGGCTTTTAATTTATCAGCCCCGTGTGGTTCCGCGGGGCCCGTTTGGTTACGGGGCAAATAATTGGGCCACTGCAGATCCCGTTGGAGGGGAAAGCAGAGGGGTAGAACGCCGCCACCACCCCTACCCCCAAAACCCCTGCATTGTTTCAGGTGCCATCTCGCTCATATCACTAGAACAGTGGCAGAAAAACTATAACGTGGCTCCAACGTAAATGGAGTGTCTACAATAGACTTTGCAGCAACTCTGTAGTTCAGGGTGAGAAGGTTCTAGGCCCGTTCTCCATATTTTATCTCGATGTACATGGAGGATGAGCCTGGCATGTTCATTCCTGTTAGGCGCCATATAACCTTTCATGTGTTGGTGCACCTTAAAACCCCAATTCAATTCAATTTAATTTTTCAAACGACTGTTGACATTTGTCAGTCCAAGTAAATGTATTTCTTTTATTGAATAAGTTTGTCAATGATTCATCAATGACTGCACACTTATGGCAACATTGTCTATAATAAATAACCACCCACACCGATAAAACGCATTAGCTTTTTTTTGTTGCTTTTTTTTTCTTCTTTTTTGTTTTGTTTTGTTTACAAGTCGGTAAAAGAAATTCAAAAATAGCCTTAACTTAATTAGGTTTAACCTGACCCTGTCCCATATCATGTCCTAAACATGTGACGATAGCACGACAAAATTCACTTTTGTTGGAGTTATTTTCGCATCTGTAAGACGGTTAAAGAATCTTCTTATGGTCCGCAAATGGTCTTCCCATGTGTTTTGTATATAATGGCATCAACAATCACATAGACGTCACACGCATCACATCCATCTAAATCAGACAGTTACATTTTGACGAGATGCTGACACGTTTTTGGTCAAGGTTTCATTCCAAATGGCATAATTTTATATTGAAACAGTACATCTGAAGTTACAAATGCTGAAACCTCTTTTTCTCTTTCTGTGAGAGGTACTTGTCAAAATTCTTTGAGGAGATCAAATTTTCTAATGAATTTTGCGTTTCCAATTTTATCTATACAACCATCAATTCGTGGAATTTGAAATTAATAGGTTTGTGTGACACTGTTGATTTTTCTATAGTCAGTGCACATCCGGTATGTATTATCTAGTTCTGGTACAATAATACATGGTGAACTCCAGTCACGTTTGCTTGGTTCAATGAAATCATTGTCCAATAAGACATCATAATACATTTTGTCAGTTCTTGTTGGAACATCAGAAAATAACTGCTCATATTCATGTATTAACTGTTTCAGCTCATGTCTCTGTGATGGTTCTAGATGCGACAGTTTCTCGTCAAAAACTTTTAAATGCACATGTTTTGTAGTTTATCTAACCAGGACCATTTTTGTCAAAACAGTTCATTCTTATTTTGTAACCCGTCTCTGGAATTTTCAAGCGGGACAGAGCAAACTAAATTAACTGAAAGTGTAGAAAGATTACCTCTGTCAATGTATTCGTTTACCATTTTGATATGACAAAGCTGACTGCTTTCGCCTTCTAGGAATATTGATAATATAATTTTTATCACTGACCCTTTTCTCTACTGTATAAGGACCATGATACTGTTGTGTTTTGGTAATATTACATTTCATAGATGTATTATATGAATATGCTTCTTATGCAGTCTTTGTGTGAAAGTATTGAAAGTTCCATATAACCTTACATACAATGTGTAACACTAGCCGGGCTAGTGTGTGATCTGATGTTCTATGCAGTGTATTCTATACTGGTCACACAGAGGTGTTTTGGGTAGTTCTTAAACGGTGTTTACACGGGGTGTAATTGGGGAGACTGTGTAGTCCTTTAAACAAAGGAAGGTCAAACTGGGGTTAACACATGGTGTGTTGGGGAAGATTCACTTCCTTATAAGGGGATTGTGTTAACACATGTACATTACACAGTGTTTACACGGGGAGATTGTGTAGCCTTTAGACAAAGGAAGGTCAAACTCGGGTTAACACATGATGTGTTGGGGAAGATTCACTTCCTTATAAGGGGCTTGTGTTTACACATGTGTAGGGGGTTGGTGTTACACACTGTAGTGGTATAAAAGGTTCAGAGAGATTGGGGATCGATCTTTTTTGCATTATTTTCGGCTTAGAATACTTGACATTAGGAGGAACTTCAAAACTTCAAATTATCTCAAAACGTGAAATGGGACTTTGAATAAGTGAGAAAGTGACATTAATTTGAACAGTCTAATTTGGTATATTATGAACATTACATTAATTGAAGAAATATAGATAAATTCGTGTTGTAAAGAATATATGACTTTGTGTTTCCTTACATCATAAACTCGGTCACAAACTACCAGTCATAAAGTATACTCGTTTGGGTAAGAAAACTACAACAATACCTAGCTTGCAAAGACTATCCAGGCAATAAAGCAAGAACTTTAGCACAAGGTTTGAAATTTCTTCCTTGTGCAGTCAAATCATACCTGGTTTTCATTTTAGATTGAGATGATTTGAGATTCGACTGAGCTACCTCACAAGCTTTAACAGCTTATATCTGAAATCAGACACATAGTGTAGAGGATTCAAAGAAGTGTCTTCTTTGGGGAAAATATTCTCTTTAAGTGACCGAAGTGGTCCGCGAACAGTGTGACCAAACATTAATTCAAAAGGGCTTAAACCAAGAAAACATACTCTTTAGCGGCGAAAAGTAAAACGTGTATGCATTTGTTCAATGTCTGGTGAACTCTTTCTGTAGTGTCTTGACTCTCCTCATGCTGGTGTATGCCTAACTCGTGCATGACCTGTTGAAATATATCAGACATGAAATTTGACCCTAGATCAGACTGATCATATTTTTTGGAAGTCTAACTAATGTGAAAAACTTGACCAAAGCCTTCACAATAGATTTCGTCTTATTACTCCTAAGTGGAATAGCTTCAGGAATCTTGCTGACGCACTCATAATTGTCATCATATATTGGTAACCAGATTTGGTCTTAGGAAAGAGGCCAACACAGTCCACAATTGTTCTACTGAAAGGTTCGACAAATGCTCGAATGGGTTGAACGTGGGCTTTGGGAATCTTCTGATTGGAGTTTCCTACCATTTGATATGTATGACAAGACCTGCAGTATTGTGAAACATATTTTTTGATGTTTGACCAATAGAAATGATACAAAATCTTGTGATGCCAAAGTGACCATATGCCAAACTGACAATTTCCTGACGATATGAACTTTGAACCACAATTTGGTAATTGACAGTCCATTCATCATCCGCATGGACATAAGGTGGTCGCCATTTCTCATCAGAGTGTTTAGTAAAACAACAAACGCGGACGTGTGAAGCATCATCTTCACTAACAGCCCTGTCAAATATGCAAGAAATCTCAGGATCTCTATGCGATTCACTTATATGCTGTGATCTTGATTTTGTCATGATCTTTGTCATTCAACTAATAGAAGGAGAATGATCAGATAAGTGAATAAAAATAGTTTAACTGTAGTCCTTCTGTGATCCGGATGTGATAATATCAAGAGATTTGTTAACCTCAGTATTATACGATTGGCAAATAAAAGTATCTGTCAGAACAAAGATGGCTCCCAATCGCTCTTTTTGCCATTGCTAGATTAACTGCACATGCCGGATACAAGTCAGGTATGTCCTGTTCAACGGAATCAGGGGATTGATCCAAAGAAGGCTTGTCAGATACAGGTGGGTTAACCAAGATAGTATCTGCAACTAGGTCACTGCCTAGTAATAAATGGATACCTTCAAATGGTAAAGAAAATCTTGTTCCCACAGCCACAGGTCCAGTAACCAAATCTGACGACGACTAAATATTACGGAGAGGGAAAGGCGAATAAACGCACTCTACTGCTTGTATAAGGAATTAGTACCAGACTAAGTTTTCACATGTATCCTAATTTAGTCCTAACACCGTTTTAGTCCTAATGTATCCTAACACCGTTTTAGTCCTAATGTATCCTAACATTGTTTTAGTCCTATTGTATCCTAACACCGTTTTATTCTTACGGATGTCGGAAGGTGTACAGACGGATGTCGGAAGGTGTACAGTACTGGTTCGACCCAGGAAAAATGGGTGGTCTGCCTCCACCACAAAAAAATCGACCGTCATATATAACCTTGAATGTGTTGAAAATGACGAAAAAACAACATACACACAAAACAAATGGTAGCCTCGGTCACCCGGCCCGCTTCTGATTTCTTCGTTACGCTATGCTACACGGATCTGGAACCAGGAATATCTGCAAATTAAGACATATGCATGATACGGTCCTGTCAGGACGAGACTATATGTTTGGAAAAATGATCCATTTAGCATTAGCGTAACTATCGGCATTAGTAAATTATATCATTAAGACCTTCTGAATATTATAATTCTGTGAGTAGCGCTAGGACTATCAAAACCCTCCCAAAAGTGTAAGCCAGTATCTGTCTTTAGCGGTAGTTGTAATAAATAGTTGTGAATTGTTTTATTGTTTTATTTTTTTAATTTGTTTTACTCTAGATAGGAGGTGTTCGTTTTTCTTCATGGGTCTCTGCCGTGGAATTTTACAACCAAACTGTACTAGACAATGTAAAATATGGCGGATCATACGAGCCATCCAACTGTGTACCGAGAGAGCGGATTGCAATAATAGTGCCATACAGGTGGGTTGTTACATCTTAGTGAATTGTCTAGAAAACAAAATATATTGTTATTCTGGATAGACACAGCAGATAAACCTGACCTATTGTTTGGGGCGCTTTGTTTCTGCGAAGTTGTTTATTGGAGTTTTTTAATACCTTTTAACTAGTATAAAGTAGTATATATATCAATAAACAAGAAATGTCACAGTAAAGTGACAAATGCCCCCAAAGTGTCCTTGTTCCAGAAAATGTGGTCTTCAAGTTGAAGTTGTGGACAAAGTGAATTGAGGGAAATGAAAAGTGCGTACCTGTTTTTGACCAAAGAACTGCAAGTGTGACCTTGACCTTTGAGGAAGGGACCTGGGTTTTGCGCGCGACACATCGTCTTGTTATGGTGATCAGTTGTGCCAAGTTATTTAAAAATCCCTGCAGGGGTTGTGACGTTACGGTCCGGACACGAAAATGCGTACCTGTTTTTGACCTATGAACTGCAAATGTGACCTTGACCTTTGAGGAACGGACCTGGGTTTTGCGCGCGCGACACATCGCCTTGTTATGGTGTATCAGATGTGCCAAGTTATTTAAAAAAAAACTGCATGGGTTGTGACGTTACGGTCCGGACACGAAATTGCGTACCTTTTTTGACCTATGAACTGCAAGTGTGACCTTGACCTTTGAGGTACGGACCTGGTTGGACGCGCGACACATCGTCTTGTTATGGTGACCACTTGTGTCAAGTTAATCAAAAATCCATGGAGGGGTTTTGAAGGTACAGTCCGGACACGAACTGCGGACTGACGAACGGACTGACGGACGGACGGATGTATGGTTGCGATTACTATATTCCCCGAAACCCTTTCGGCTATTGTATGCCCCCGAAACCCTTTCGGGGATATAAAAATGCATTATAGTTGTTAATCAAAATACCTTACTTTTCAAATTCAATTCAGATTGTTTTTATATGCATATGTTTTATGCGATAAATAAATCCAAGTTAGGACATCCTGATATCTTTATCGCAAACCTTTATAAGTAAACTTATTTCAGATTTACTATATTATTGCTTTTTCAGCAACAATGATTTTCACAATGGAATTATTGTTCTATTTCGTGGTCCTTAAATTATTTTTCTCGACGAAAACCAGCCACGGTTGCGCTACGGTAGTGTATCGGTTGCGCCACGAATAGTTCATGATTCTCAACGATGTCTGTTAACCAACGTAGATTTTGAATGAAAATGGTTACTATTTTGTATTTTAGCTAGTTTCATTCCGAAATAAACGATAATATATGTTAAATAATAATTTTAAAGAAGTTTTAAGGAAGTGTTTTGCATAGTTTCTCTATAAGCAACATTTTTACATCGATTTGTGAAATGAAAGCATTCTTGAAACATTCCGAACGTATATAGCACTTTAATACATTACGCTTTATCAAAACAGATATACACACAATTAATAAGTAATATTTACATATGAACTTAGCATAGGGTAAAAAAGAAGTTTTACAAAAAGAGTGTCTGACATAGTTTCTCCCTGAAAGTGTCTCGGCGTCTCCACGGCAACATTTTTAATGTAACGGTTCCTCAAAGACGATTTTTTCTCTTTTCCGAGTCTAACTAGCAGATGTACATACATTATTCTCTGTGGTTTTCATCATGTAAATAAGCGGTTAGACATTGTACTGAAAGTCACAGGGACAGGAAAAAGGCAATAATATAGACAGTTGAATCAAATTGCGAGATTAATCATAAAACTATTCCATTTAACATATACCGAAACGATACTTACACGAGTATGGGGAGTCGTATTGCCTTTGTAAGCACCATTTGTTGATATCGCCTATTCCAATAGGTGATATCACCAAATGATGTTATTAATAAAAGCCAATACGGCATCCATACATCAATTATACGGCTTGGGTAGGCTGGTCTAAGTACACACTAGTGTCAAAGACTATTGTGATGCTACTAAATCTTCATATATCTGTCATACCCATCATATTATTATAGTGTTTGTTTTAATATTCCATATGTATGCTATTGTAGTGTAAAAACCAACATACTACACGTTTGTATTCACTGGTGTACTCGTTAAAGGGAGAAAGCTTGAAATGAGAAATTTGGAAATCGCCGAACACGATAAATAAAAAAAATTGTTTCAATCTCGGTTTGAATGAGACTGTTCATGAAAGGTAGTGAAAAATGTTTGCTACCGTTTATGCCCTCTAGCCCCGGGTTGAGCATTAAAATATGCCTTTCGATTTATTAATCCAGTATCATTTTGATTTTAACCCTACTTGCATATATTTAAATACAATGTTGATTGTTCAACATTTCTTCGTTATTCTACCATGGGTTTGAATATATTACTGACGAAATATAATACATTGTTAGTAATATGCAAAAAAAACAATTTGCCTTATACTATTCTTATAATTAATATTAATGATTAAACAAATGCATTTTATACGTAGAAAAAACTAAGTTTGACTAAACTCTATTGACGTGAGTCCCTTTAAGGTGGACTCATCACTTTCATCTTCCATGGATGTATTAACATCTACTCCATGATGCATATGGAAGATCTTTCCTCAAAAGAAACCTTCATCACATTCTCAAACCTACCAGTAGCTACGGTTCCCTCCGTTAGATAACCCTGTAATTGTCGTAGAAAATCCGTGACACTGTAAGGGAGAAACCATGACATTCGAATGCAATCAGGACACGGTGATAGAGTTATACAATGGCATAACTACATAATATAGGCAGTATTGACTTTTCGTTGCGCAACCGTGACTGGTTTTCCTCGAGAATCCATATGCGGTTATATCGGGTTAACCACCCAGTGAGTACAGTTTTAAATCGAAGGGACAAACATGACCTCGGATCTTTTAACAAACTCGAACCTTTGTTAATCAAATTATGAGTAGGTCAGCACATTAATTTTAACCTAGCTATGCCCATGGTTATGTAAATATATATTCTTGTATTATATACCCTAGATTGTACCTTGCGATATGCATGACAATGAAGCGGAAAGATGTCAAAATGTTTACATTTTGGTTATTTGGTTTCATGTAAATGGTGTTTTCTATTTTAGAGACAGGAAAAAGCATTTGCAAACGTTCCTGTTTTACATGCACGCATTTCTTCAGAAGCAACAGCTACAGTATACCATATTTGTGGTGGAAATGGTAGGTATTATTGCTTAATTGTATAGATAACATCTGTAATGTGACCACAATATCAACAGCAGTATTTAAAGGGACACTCGACACTATTGGGTATTTTTTTTAACTCCAGGCGTTCGTTAGTTTTTATTACTACTTTGAATATTTGAAATCATTAGTGATATTTGTTTGAACAGTTCTAAGGAAATTATTTGTACACGTATATTACTAACTGCTAAATATATACTGAAAGGAAAAAGAAATGCATAATGGGTATTTTCGCTATATATTGTTAGTTGAATATGTTGAATATGCTACTGCTAATCGAATGGCACAGGGCGACATTAGGCCTGTCCTTTCGAAAAGAAATGTTTAAACAGCACCGAACACACCAATAGTTACCCCTTTAAACTTTCATTATCGACAGAATGCGCATTTGGCTCAAGCAGGTGCTTTCTTAACATTAAACACAATACTGAAATGGGTTGACCTTTTCAAGTGAAACTTCAACATTTATGAATTTCGTGTAACAAAGTATACATGTACTTTGATTAAAAGTTCTGCTACATGAAAGAGTTGTCCTTTCTGTAATTAGTTGTAGCCCCTTTTTGTACAAAACACATTGAGATATATCTGGAATATTACGTGGAATTATGTGTGTATAATAGTGTAGTATAAGCATTTTTTGATTATGCGTTTCTTTTTCGTTTCAGTATATATTGCAACAATAATATATTTGAACATATAGAAGAATAAGGAAGACAAATTAAAAACACAAAATTCTTTTTTAAATATATACAAACAGATTTAACGTTTAAATGATATATACTGGATAAATAAATCATGATGATCAAGTTATTACTTGATACTAACATCAGGGCTGTCGTATTTACATTAAACATATTGCTAGCCAAGTCACGCGGTGCATGTTTTTTTGTTTGAATGGTGTTTTACGTCATTTTAGCACATATTAGGCCATATATGACGGTCGACACGTCCTACAGTACATATTGTTTTTGTTTGACTTTTAGTCATTTTTGGACGGTGCCATCAGGCAACACACACCGTCCTAAGTAGTGGGAATTCTGGGGCACAACGAATTTTTACTAGACACCAAAGAGCACCAGATTACAGCGCGGTAAAAGTAGTACCATTTGCAAGGCTGTAAATGGGCAAAAGATCCGTATATTGACAACATATTGATAAATATATAAGCGTTGGTAAACATTAAGTGATTTTAACTTAAGTTTAAGTAATACGCTGTTTTTTTAAAGGGATTTGATCCTATACAAATTAATGCGCATATGTCTTATAACGTAAACAAGCGTCTAGGTTTACCACCACTAACTACATATAAGCCTCCGAGGTGTATCGAATGTAGTTCCTATAATAAAAAGTAATCACTCCTTTTTTGATGAAAACGGGCATTATAAGTAGGGAAAACTGCCCATTTCTATTCGATTTTGTGGTTGTATGTATAAGAAGCGTATTAATAAGTTTTACTGGATCACTAATGAACATTTTCGAAATTTCGACTCTATGCTTACACTTTGTGAGCAATGAAAACAGTCAATCAATGAAAACAGCTGTACCCTTGACCTGTTTAGTAAAGAAACAAGAACTTTCTTACATGTCTTGTGACGCCACCTTTTCTGGTGATTTTTCAAGTGGAAAATTAGTTTTCTATATGAACATTACACTGCTGCATTATCCATACTTGAGTTGAATTTGCAGCAAATCATTAATATGTGACACTTTAACATTGGTGTCTATCGGGAAAATAATTGGTGGTATAATACCTCGACATGAGGTTGGGAGTAAAAGCCGTACCGTACCATAACAAAAACAGCAGGTGCGTAGTACGGAGAATATCAAAAGTAGCAATTAATAGTTTAGTAACGAATCTAACACAGATTATCGGTATAGTATCAGTGTATGAAGGATGTATATAACGACAAATCGATAATGTTTATTAATTTATTTCTATCATATATTAGAGACAATTAGCCTGCATACATGAAACAGACATATATCAGATGTAACTGGATAATATATAGAACCCGTGCCGTACGTACATTCGCAGATTAAGTAATTCGATTGATGATATTAAATTGAAACCTTTTATCACATTACATCATGGTAACTATCAAAGCCGTTCATAAATTCGCGAGTAGAAGAGATTATATAACTATGTACCTCAAACATCTCTTTATCAAGCCATACAATTATTTTCATCAATTCAGTTCAATTCATTTCAATATTTTATTTGGCATAACATTTACATGTTTATTGTCTGAACAAGATGGAATACAATACACAATATTTCAGAGAAGATTACAAAATTTAGAGAATACTATACTGCAGACATGATATAGTAATTACTGTACATGTGTACTATACTGCAGGCATGATATGGTAATTACAATATACATATACTATACTGCATACAGAATATGGTATATACTATACTGTTTACAGAACATTGTAGCTACAATATACGTGTTCTATACTGCATGCCGAATATGGTAATTACAGTACTCGTGTATTATACTGCATGCGTGATATGTTTATTACAGTACACGTGTACTATACTGCATGCATGATATGTTTATTACATAATACGTGTACTATAATGCATGCTTGATATGTATGTTTATTACAGAATACGTTTAATATACTGCAGACTTGATATCTTTATTACAGTACACGTGTACTATACTGCATGCATGATATGTTTATAACATAATACGTGTACTATACTGCATGTTTGATATGGTAATTACTGTATACGCGTTCTATACTGCATACATGATATGGTAGTTACAGTAAACGTTTACTATACTGCATGTAACATATGGTAAATAAAGTATAGATATAATATACTGCATGCATGATATGGTAGTTACAGTATACTTTTACTATATTGAATGTATCATATGGTAAATATAGTATATGTGTACCACACTACATGCATCATATGGAAGTTACAGTATAAGTTTACTATACTGCATGTATGATATTGCAGTACACTTGTATTATACTGCATGCATGATATGGTAATTACTGGTTACGTCTTACATACTGCATACAGTATATGGCAATTACAGTATCAGTTTACTATACTGAATCTATCATATGGTAATACAGTGTACGTGTACTAAACTGCATGCATTATATGGTAGTTGCAGTACACTTACTACATGGTATGGTAATTACAGTATACTTGTATTATACTGCAGGCATGATATGGTTATTATTGTATACGTGTACTATACTCCATGCATGATATGGTAGTTACAGCTTGTCTTTCCCTGATCCTTCTCCCCCACTCCACACTTTCGCCCT
This sequence comes from Cyrtodaria siliqua, assembly GCA_037043455.1. NCBI lineage: Eukaryota > Metazoa > Mollusca > Bivalvia > Adapedonta > Hiatellidae > Cyrtodaria > Cyrtodaria siliqua. Next base: position 3,116 of record JAWPHD010015032.1, on the reverse strand, counting down.
CAATATCTTTCTAACCTCTCCGCTATTCCTATGCCTGTGAAGTCACCTTAATTATTTACTGATAAGCGCTAAACAAAAAAAATCAATCAATTAATCATTTGTTTTGTTTTGCAGGCTTTACCTACTCAGTTCAATCGCGGATTGTTGGCCAACGTTGGTTTTATTACAGCTGAGAGTACAAACAAGTTCTCCTGCTTCATCATCCATGACGTAGATCTTCTTCCGGTGAACGAGCGCCACCTATATCAATGTTCCAAAAACGTTCGGCACATGAGTGTCAGCAATAGCAAATTTGGATACAAGTAAGGCATTGTTTTTAACAATACATTCCATTTCAGTTCAGACCATCAAAATGGGGGAAGTATACCAGTAATATATAACGATTATTGACAGGTTATTAGTTACTACATACCATATGTATTGTTTCGCTTTTGACCGGGAAGCCAGTAATACGAGTAAATATATGTATATACTAGTACTATATAACGATTATTGACAGGTTATTAGTTACTACATACCATAATGTATCGTTTCACTTTTGACCGGGAAGCCAGTAATACTAGTAAATATATGTATATACCAGTACTATATAACGATTATTGAGAGGTTATTAGTTACTACATACCATATGTATCGTTTCACTTTTGACCGGGAAGCCAGTAATACTAGTAAATATATGTATATACTAGTACTATATAACGATTATTGACAGGTTATTAGTTACTACATACCATATCTATCGTTTCACTTTTGACCGGGAAGCCAGTAATACGAGTAAATATATGTATATACTAGTACTATATAACGATTATTGACAGGTTATTAGTTACTACATACCATATGTATCGTTTCACTTTTGACCGGGAAGCCAGTAATACGAGTAAATATATGTATATACCAGTACTATATAACGATTATTGACAGGTTATTAGTTACTACATACCATATGTATCGTTTCACTTTTGACCGGGAAGCCAGTAATACGAGTAAATATATGTATATACTAGTACTATATAACGATTATTGAGAGGTTATTAGTTACTACATACCGTATGTATCGTTTCACTTTTGACCGGGAAGCCAGTAATACTAGTAAATATATGTATATACCAGTACTATATAACGATTATTGACAGGTTATTAGTTACTACATACCATATGTATTGTTTCACTTTTGACCGGGAAGCCAGTAATACGAGTAAATATATGTATATACTAGTACTATATAACGATTATTGACAGGTTATTAGTTACTACATACCATATGTATTGTTTCACTTTTGACCGGGAAGCCAGTAATACGAGTAAATATATGTATATACCAGTACTATATAACGATTATTGACAGGTTATTAGTTACTACATACCATATGTATTGTTTCACTTTTGACCGGGAAGCCAGTAATACGAGTAAATATATGTATATACCAGTACTATATAACGATTATTGACAGGTTATTAGTTAATACATACCGTATGTATCGTTTCACTTTTGACCGGGAAGCCAGTAATACGAGTAAATATATGTATATACCAGTACTATATAACGATTATTGACAGGTTATTAGTTACTACATACCATATGTATTGTTTCACTTTTGAACGGGAAGCCAGTAATACGAGTAAATATATGTATATACTAGTACTATATAACGATTATTGAGAGGTTATTAGTTACTACATACCGTATGTATCGTTTCACTTTTGACCGGGAAGCCAGTAATACTAGTAAATATATGTATATACCAGTACTATATAACGATTATTGACAGGTTATTAGTTACTACATACCATATGTATTGTTTCACTTTTGACCGGGAAGCCAGTAATACGAGTAAATATATGTATATACTAGTACTATATAACGATTATTGAGAGGTTATTAGTTACTACATACCGTATGCATCGTTTCACTTTTGACCGGGAAGCCAGTAATATTAGTAAATATATGTATATACTAGTACTATATAACGATTATTGAGAGGTTATTAGTTACTACATACCGTATGTATCGTTTCACTTTGGCCGGGAAGCCAGTAATACTAGTAAATATATGTATATACCAGTACTATATAACGATTATTGACAGGTTATTAGTTACTACATACCGTATGTATCGTTTCACTTTTGACCGGGAAGCCAGTTATACTAGTAAATATATGTATATACTAGTACTATATAACGATTATTGACAGGTTATTAGTTATTACATACCATATGTATTGTTTCACTTTTGACCGGGAAGCCAGTAATACGAGTAAATATATGTATATACCAGTACTATATAACGATTATTGACAGGTTATTAGTTACTACATACCATATGTATTGTTTCGCTTTTGACCGGGAAGCCAGTAATACGAGTAACTATATGTATATACTAGTACTATATAACGATTATTGACAGGTTATTAGTTACTACATACCATATGTATTGTTTCACTTTTGACCAGGAAGCCAGTAATACGAGTAAATATATGTATATACTAGTACTATATAACGATTATTGACAGGTTATTAGTTACTACATACCGTATGTATCGTTTCACTTTTGACCGGGAAGTCAGTAATACTAGTAAATATATGTATATACCAGTACTATATAACGATTATTGACAGGTTATTAGTTACTACATACCGTATGTATCGTTTCACTTTTGACCGGGAAGCCAGTAATACTAGTAAATATATGTATATACCAGTACTATATAACGATTATTGACAGGTTAATAGTTACTACATACCGTATGTATCGTTTCACTTTTGACCGGGAAGCCAGTAATACTAGTAAATATATGTATATACTAGTACTATATAACGATTATTGACAGGTTATTAGTTACTACATACCATATGTATCGTTTCACCTTTGACCGGGAAGCCAGTAATACTAGTAAATATATGTATATACCAGTACTATATAACGATTATTGACAGGTTATTAGTTACTACATACCATATGTATCGTTTCACTTTTGACCGGGAAGCCAGTAATACTAGTAAATGTATGTATATACCAGTACTATATAACGATTATTGACAGGTTATTAGTTACTACATACCATATGTATTGTTTCACTTTTGACCGGGAAGCCAGTAATACGAGTAAATATATG